>PVLC010009284.1:16286-54750 GCA_004027655.1 Graphiurus murinus | reverse complement strand
TTTTTTTTTTTTTTTTTTTTTTGGTACTGGGGATTGAACTCAGGAGCATTCTACCTCCGAGCTATACTCCCAGCCCTATTTTTATTCTTTATTTTGAAACCGAGTCTCACTAAGTTACAGAGTGGCTCACTAGGTAGCTGAGGCTGGCCTCGAACCCAGATCCTCCGGTCTCAGCCTCCCAAATGCTGGGATTACAAGCGTGCGCCACCACGCCCGGCGCCTCACTTGTATTTGTGGGTCTTGTGATATTCTAGACATGGTTCCTGCCCCACAGACGGGGCAACTAGCCCCTGGAGGAGGGAGGGAGCCCCAGGTTGGGTGGAGAGGAGCCCGGTGGCTGAGCCATCCAGGCTGTCTTCTCCTGCTTATCTAGCAAAGGCGGCTCCATGGGCAATTCTGGCTAATTCTGGTCTTGTGAGAGTAGACCTTCCTCTACCCTGCTATGAATGAAGACACGAATGAAGTTCCATTTCTTAAGAAAATTACACAAAGGAAGTTAGAAAAAGGAGGGCTTAAAGGCACCACTGGGCACTAAGTGTGGCGGTACATGCCTATAATCCTAGTTCTTGGGAGGCTGACACAGGAGGATTGCAGGTTTGAGGCCAGTCTTGGCAACTTAGGCCCTCTGCAAGGGCCCTTAGCAAGACCCAAATAAAAAATAAAACAGGGGTGGGGGTGTAGCTCAGAGGAATACCCCTGGTTTCAATCCCCAGTACCAGGATAAAAAAAAAAAAAAGAGGCCCCACCTGGGCTACCACAGTGTTGGGCCAGCGCAGGCCGGGTGGCTGAGTGAGGGTGCCCCCCGCCCCTGGCCTTCCCCAGTTGGACGCTGTGGCTCGCTCCCACCTCGCCGTCTTCCTCCACTCGATTCCTTCTGGATTAGCTCAATGTAGCGTTATCCCAAAGACTCTATCCAAGTTGGCAAAAGTCACACGTTGGGCTGTTTGGCTTTTAATAAAGTTTATGATTTAAATCTTTTGCTCTTAACACCTTCTTTGCAAGCCTCAGAGGGGAACAAAAATGTTGAAGTTGTTTACTCATATTCTTTATAACACGGAGCCCCTTGCACTTTGCCAGAGCCTGTATGTGTGTGTGTGTGTGTGTGTGTGTGTGAGAGAGAGAGAGACAGAGAGAGAGAGAGAGAGAGCACAAGCGCGAGCGTGCGCGTAGTCAGGTTGTATAGCTGTATTCTCTCTAGAGGAGAGGAGGAATCTAGGAAGACTGGCTGCATTTCAGTCCTTGGCAAGCTTCCTGACCATCAAATGCAGTCAGCGTGCTGGCTCTCCTCTCAGGAGCCGATACCTGCACCGGATGCAGAGTCCTGGCTCCCTCACCCAAGGTGGTGCTCAGCTTCCTTAGAAGTAAGGAGTTCCCAAGAGCCACTGGGCAGAAATAAAAGTTCACAGAGGGAGCGGGGATTCAGAGCAGGGGAGGCAAGACGGCCTCAGTCAGATCGGTCAGATCCTCCAACAGGACCCTGAGGCTCCGAGGGCAAAGCCTCACTGCTTCCCCCTCCGGCTGCTCACATAGTAGGATGCAGACAGGCCCCTCACGGGAGCCAGGAGCCGGCCAGGACCTGGGAACAGGAATCCCACTGCCATGCAGCATGGCATGGGGAGCTGTGGCCAGGCTTGTTCACACCTGTCCTGCCCACAGGGATGTGCGCCTCCTAGCAGACTGATACAGTTCCAGGGACACGGCTGTCAAAGGGCCAGCTGTGGGAACGCAGAAGCTAGCGGGAAGCCTACAGTAAGCAAGTCAGCTCGGGCCTGTGGGGGACAGGAGAGAGAGAGAGAGAGAGAGAGAGAGAGAGAGAGAGAGAGAGAGAGAGAGAGAGAGAGAGGAAGAGAGAGAGAGAGAGAGAGAGAGAAACACAGACCCCGTCCTGGCCCTCAGGGGGCTTGTGGCCAACAGGGGGCAGGAGAAGAAGAGCAGGCCACAAATTTTGATTTGGGCTGAGATCAAAGCGCTCTCTCACTTTGGAGACTGATTGGGGACACTTGGAGCATCTTTTGCAAATTTTAGTCCATGTAGGAGAGTTTAGAAATACTGGAACCAGGCATTGTTTGTGCTGTGGCCTGAACTCATGACGTGATGTCCTGGCCAAGGAACCTCATGCTGGGCTCCAGTCTCCCTGGGTCTCTTTTGTCGCAGTGACTAACAGCCAGGGCAGACAAAGCTCCCATTCAGGAGCCATCCCCTCAGGAGGACAACACAGCCCCAGAGGATGAGGCAGGCCCATTGGCATCTGGGCTTTTTTTTCCTCCTAAAGCAGAAACAATATGATTGTTGGCATATGACTCTCCTGGGGGCGGGAACTGTGGCTGACACCCAGGGAGCAGGAGCTCAGCAAGGCAGCCCGGAGCCTTCCTGGGTTCTGCGAGGCAGTGATGGGGGTGCCACACCTCACCTCTCCAGAGACTCCCCATTCCAGGCCTTGGCCTTCCCATCTGTAGATGATTTCAATATTCACAGCAGATTTCAGAGAGCAGGAAATGGCCCTTGAAGTAGGGTCTGGTCAGTGTGGGATAACCCATAAAGTCGACAGTCCCATTTCCCTGGATCTAGGCTTTAGGCAAAACAATACGTGGATTTCTTCCCAGCCCTACACATGGCGGATGCTGCCTAAAGAGTTTCCAAAGCAAGCGTGGGTTCGCCCAAGCGGATTTAATGCAACAAATAGCTGCTGGGTGCCCACCACATGCTGTCTATGTATTATACATCTGTGAAATGGGTGTCACTTTAAAAAAGAGAACATAGCTGGGCATGGTGGTGGATGCTTGTAATCTCATTACTTGGGAGGCTGAAAAAGGAGGAACATAGGCTCAAGGCCAGCTTCAGTGACTTAGTGAGACCTGTAACTTAGTGTGAAAAAGGAGGAACATAGGTTCAAGGCCAGCTTCAGTGACTTAGTGAGACCTGCAACTTAGTGAGACCTTGTTTCAAAATAAAAGAATGAAATGGGACTGGGAGTATAGCCCAGAGGTAGAATGCCTTTGAAAAAAAAAAAGAGAGAGAGAGAGAGAGAGAAAGAAAGTGGTGGCACATGCCTGTAATTCCAGCTCTTAGGAGGCTGAGATAGGATGATCTCAGGTTCAGGGCCAGCTTCAGCAATTTAGTGAGATCCTGTTTCAAAGGATCAAAACAAAAACAAAACTAAATGGCTGAGGGTATAGCTCAGAGGTAGAACGCCCCTGGGTTCAATCTCTAGTACAAAAAAGAGAAAGCTGAAGATCTAGGAAGTCAGATGACTCCTTTAAGACCACACAGGTGCCAGGTGTGGTGGCGCATGCTTGTAATCCCAGCATTTGGGAGGCTGAGACCGGAGGGTTCGGGTTCGTGGCCAGTCTCAGCTACCTAGTGAGGCACTCCACAACTTAGTGAGACCTGGTTTCAAAATAAAGAATAAAAAATAGGGCTGGGGGTATAGGTCGAAGGTAGAATGCCCCTGAGTTCAATCCCCAGTACCGCAAAAAAAAAAAAAAAAAAAAAAAAGACCACACAGGTGACGCACGCTTCTAATCCTAGTACTTGAGAGGCTGAGACAGGAGGATCGAAGTTTCAAGGGCAGCCTCAGCAACTAGTGAGATTCTCAGCAATCTAACTACTCTCTTTTCAGAAGAAACAAACAAAAAATCAAACAACAACAAAAAGGGGTTGGGGGCATACCTTGGAGGTAGAATGCTCCTGGGTTCAACAACAAAACCAGGTTCCTACCGTCTAGGCCCTACTTTGCACTGAAATTGAGAAACTATTTCCTTACTTAGCAGGATAAGCATCTTGTTCTCCTCTGCCCCGTAGGCCTCAGAGAGCCTGGAGACAGCTTCGTCTGAGAGATGCAGCCCCTCCTGGAGCAGGCCTCATCTAGGCAGCCAGCCCCTCAGAAGGCCGAGGGATGACAATCTGACAAGAAAGCCAACTGGGTTCTTTCCCCCTACAGGGCCAGCTGGCTTCTAAAAGCTGCAGGATCATCTAACATTAATACTTAAGATAAAAACCAGAGAAAAAGATTTGGGATGGAAAAACATCCTCCAGGCGCTGACTCACCCTATAGCCTGCCCTACATTTCCAAGGTCACTGCCTGTGTCTATTAGGGTTTACCATCTGTCACAAGGCCTGACCTGGCCACTGTGGGGGCAGTGGTGGCTACAAAACTGAACCAGAAGCCTCTGCTTCTGGGCTGTGTACCCAGCACATACGTACTGCACAAATGAGCAGTAAGGAGCCTAGGGACGCCAACCATCAAACTGTGCACACAGCTCCAGGTCCAAGTGAAGATAGCAAACAGATTCCCACCAAAGCCTCCTTTCCAATAGTGCTGAAGAACAAACTCATAATAATCTAAAAACCCTCAAGCCTAAAACAAACCAAAGGGGAACTGTCTCCTGAGCGTGAATTCCACCAGATGCCAGAGACGGCTTTTTGGCATGGAAATTTTGTAGACATCTGATGGACATTTCTTTGCACAAGTCCAACTCTCCCTCTTAAAGGGAGAATGGCTCAAGTTCTTTGGTCTCATAAGCAAGGCTGAGGAGACCAAGCGCTGAGGGAGACTGGCACTGAGAGACCTGGAGGGCGCCAAGGCGTTCAGGATAGAACCGAGTGTTGATTCAGGAAGGGAAAGATGAGTGTCAGCATGTTGCCCTGAGAACTGATGGAAGGGGACAGGGAGTTCCCCAGCTGTGACCAGCACAAGGCTGTGAGTACTTTAGGCCACCCTGTGTTTTAGTCCATTTTCTGCTGCTATAACAAAATACCCAAGCCTAGGTATAAGGAATAAAAGTTTGCCAGGCATGGTGGCACATGCCTATAATCCCAGGGAGGGATTATATGGGAGGCTGAGACAGTAGGATCACAAGTTTGAGGCCAGTCTCAGCAACTTAGTGAGACCCAAAATCGATAGATAGATAGATAGATAGATAGATAGATAGATAGATAGGACTAAGGATGTCTCTTAGTGGTAGAGTGCCCCTGTGTTCAATCCACAGTACCCTGCCCCTCCCAAGGAAGAAAGGTTCTATAGGCTGAGAAGTCCAAGGGCATGACCCTGGTACCCTCTTGGCATCTGGTGAGGGCCTCCCTGCTGTGCGGTAATATGGCGGAGGACAGCCTGTGGTGAGACAGATCAAGCACACTAGCTCAGGTCTCTCTTCCTCTTCACACAAAGCCACCAGTTCAATCACAGGGCCCTCACCCTCCTGACCTCATCCATCCTAGTTACCTCCAAAAGCTCCCCATCCACATACCATCAACGTGAATTTGGGGATTATTTCCAACATATGAACTTTTGAGGGACACCTAAAAACCATGGCACCCTGTAAGCTATTGGTTGCTTCAGGGGAATCATTTCTTCCCCAGACAGCACGGTAAAGGAATGGCCTCTGTAGACAGGGAGGGCTGACGTGGCATTTCCAAGTCTGCAAACCTCATTCCTTTCCCATCAAGGGCCTGAAGACGGTGAGAACATTCAGAGTGATTAATTGCCTGACTCCCAGGAAATAAACGGTGCCCAGAGCTGGAGAGAGCGCGACATCCTGGTGTGACTCACATCCACCCTGGTGGAGACCAAGAAGGGCATGTTATTTCCCTTTTTCCTCTAAAACCCCTGATGCCTCAAGCCCTCCACACCTGGCAAGGGAGCGAGCGCCCTCTGTCCCAGAGCACAGCAGCGCTCATCTGGCCTCGAGCCTCCGGTGGTGCTGTGGGCTCTGCCAGGAGCTAGAGAAGGACTTGGAAATGGATTTGACACAGGTTTGACCCCATGCCCATCACTGGCTACGTGTGTGACTCCGGGTGACTTCATCTTTTTTTTTTTTTTTTTTGCGGTACTGGGGATTGAACTCAGGGGCGTTCTACCTCCGAGCTACACCCCCAGCCCTATTTTTCATTCTTTATTTTGAAACCGAGTCTCACTAAGTTGCGGAGTGCCTCACTAGGTAGCTGAGGCTGGCCGCGAACCCGGATCCTCTGGTCTCAGCCTCCCGAATGCTGGGATTACAAGCGTGCGCCACCACGCCCGGCTTGTGACTTCATCTTTGATTTTTAGTTTCTCTATCAGAAAAGCTGTGGTGAGCAACACCCACTTGGTGGAGTGACTGAAGATCAGATGAGTGAACATTCCAAGGGCCACCTGCCTGCCAGCAATGGCTTCTGTGTGTAAAGTCGCTGCTTCCAGGAACCCTGCCCAAGGCCCTCCCAGCCGGCTTCTCCCTTCAAGGCCTGGGGGGGGGGCTAACTTTCTGGTGTCAATATGTCAAGTACTTTTTTTCTTTTTCCATTTCTGTCTCTAAAAATCAGCCCCCAAGAGGCTCCTATTTAATGTGGAGCCAGGGAGGGGGGGCCAGCTGGTGAGGCGACGCGAGGTGACGCTCTCCCAAGCTAGCCTTCCACTTAGGGCATTAGGAGCCTTTCATCAGATGGGCCCATCCCACCTCTTCCATGCTACATCTGTAGTCACCAAGTCCCCTCTTTACTCTTCATCTCAGCAGGGCTTTCCCACGCTCCCAGCTCCCCGCACGCACGTGTCCCTCCCACCTCCTGCATTTGCGCATGCTCCCTCTCTCTGCCTCCTCACCCGCCCGGAATGCCTTTGCTGGCCAAACTCACCTGCAAGGCTCAAACTGAGGATAGGCCTGAATAGTTCTTGATCATCTTGGAGCCAGCCTGAGATAATCCACCTAGAAAAATTAAGTAATAGTGGTATTTTCTTGACTCAGAGAAAAACTCGTTAATGGATGGAATTCTGTTGAAAACTCTACTGCTATATTTTCCTCAAACCAGTGATCTCTGCGTCCACCCATCTGCCCCTGAGTGCTGGTGGGCCACAGCGTGAATCAATAGTAAAAAGAGGTTAGTGGAAACCGTGTAACCTGATAACTTTCTGTGGATGCATCTGCTTGTGGTTCTAATTTTTGTCGTGAGGTGTAATGCATGTTCTGCTAGAAAAATAATTCCTATGATGAAATTATGAGCAACATTGGATTTTCAGCCTTGTAACAGTACCCTGCCTCCCAGGTACTCCTCCATCTGGCCAAAACTCTGTATAGTGGCCTGGCTTGAGAGTGAGGTAGGACAGAGCTGAGTGACAGGAGGCCTACCAGAACATTGGACTCTCATAATTTACAAGGAGGGAACAGAAAGCAGGCCTTCTGATTCCTTTCTGGGGTAGGCAGACTTGAAGCTAAGCAGAAGACTAATTCTCATCAAGAAGTTCCCCAGAATATTTTTTTTGGTACTGGAGGTTGAACTCAGAGGAATTCTACCTCTGAGCTATACCCCCAGCCCTTTTTAATTTTGAAACAGGGTCTAGTTAAGTTGTTGAGGGGCTTACTAAGTTGAGCCTTGAACCTGCCATCCTCCGGTCTCAGCCTCCCAAGCATTGGGATTACAGGCATGTACCACCATGCCCGATCCCAAAAAACTTTTTAATTGCATGTAAGGCTCAGAACAGTATCAGAGCTGGCAATGACAGCCATTTTCATGTGTGGGGTCTCTGGGCTTCCTTTTACTCTTATTCACTCTGCTGGCTGATCTGGCCCACACATCCCAGAGTGAACATGCCAGAACCTGCCCCACTGACGTCCAGATCTTAGTTCTGAACAAAATTCTCTGAAGACATAACCATGCTCACTGCTCTGCCACCTTAGTACGAACAGCTGCACCACCCCTGGGTAGCGAGTGCTTCCCCTCAGTTCTGAATGCAATCTGATCCAAAATGGAGGATCGGGTCCAGGGACTGGGGTGTGGAGAAGGAAAAGGAGTTGGAAATAGGCTTTGAAAGAGTTCAGTTGGAAACCTAAAGGTGGCTTTCTCTGCTGAGGACACCCCAGCAAGCCTGTGGATAAGCCACCAACCTGCCGAGTGCGCCGTCCCCAGCCTTGGGCGTCTTGGCTTGCGGGTTACTACCACTGCAGCTGACTTCTTGGGGTCTGCAGGCCTCTTCCTGCTTTTCCAGCATCAGAAGCTGCGTCTGAGATGATCAGACTGGGTGAGACTCAAAGAAGGACGCAGCACACAGTTTTTAAATAACTTTATAATTTCCTGATGGATTTAGTTTGTGAATAAAAAAGAAAAAAATGAACAAAGTGTTTACAATAATTATCAAGGCAAAGTTGAACAGAACACAATTCCTTTGTAATGTTGTTATTGGCTGGCAACATGACGCCAGCAATCACACACATGTACAGTTGAAGGCAGCAGGTGCGTCTGATTGCAGATACCCCCGGGTTAGGCTGCTGCTCCTGTTACCAAAAGGGACTCAAGCTACAAGGAGCCAGAACCCAGAGCTCCCTGGCTCCCCACTAAAGTGCAACACTGTTGCGTCTTCTGAAGCAGGGGGTGTGCCATCCTGGACATCCCGATGTGCCTGGCTGGCCCGGATGGGTGGCACATGCCCCAGGTAGGTCTAGCTGCTTTGGAGATGGATGCAATACTGGTGTGGCATGGAAAGAAGGGCTGGGCCGGGGTGCTCACTCTGGCCCGAAGGTGGACTCTTTCGCTCCAGCACGGTTCATTTCCTTTCCTGACTATGGCATCTCTGCGGCCAAGAGAGTGAGCCTGGACCCAGGAGCTCTGGGGTCTAAAAAGCTTCAAGGGAAAGACTCTAGAGTCTGTAGCTGGAAGGAACTGAGTTCTAGTACAATCCATCACACTGGATTGCAGGCTCCAGGCTGGCCGGTGCTGGCCATTGGCTGGTCACTGGATGATATAGCACCAAGTGGGCAGGAGAGAGCTCCTGTGGCCCATCAGGCGGGGGCTTCAGAGTCAAGCCCAGGTTACCACACAATATTAGGCACACTGGGCCGGGACCACAGTGGGGATAAGGGGGATTCTAGATCACCAACTTTGAAACTTCTACCTAGAGGTCCTGAGGCTGCATAGAAAAACTCTGGCGCAGCAGAGCCTGAGCTCCCAGGTTCCCGTTCCTGTTACTCAGCAGCTTCCAGCTGCGTTCAGGCAGTCACCTACCTGGAGTGTGGCCACTGTTCCACGAGTGGCTGGCCTGGCTGCCACCTCGCCAATGTGGGAGGAGGGGGAAGAGTTTGGCTGCCCCATAGCTTGAATTCCTTTATTAACATGATATTGGTTTGCAATTTAAAAACACAGCTCTTAAAATTTTTCAGTTCTACAACTACTTTTTAATATTTTAATATTCTCAACAATGGACACAATGTATCTGCCCCAATTCTCTGAGTCACACAGACAATATATTGACAAGCAGAGAAACAAACGAGGAGGTGGCATGGGACGCAAGTCCACTCCCCAAGTCACCCCCGAAACCACTTCTCTCCCAAAGGGGGCAGGAGGAGAAATACCTACGACAGGGTCACAGCACTCGCCAAACACATTGGGAAAAAATCAGGAGACACTTGGTTACGGTTCTGACACATTAAAAAGTCTGGAAACAGTTTTTACTTAAAAAGAGTTGGTGAAGACAGCCATTTTGTTCAGAAGGATTGCCCCTGTAATGCACGTTTTCTTCTTGCCTAAATAGTCCTTAGTTCACATGGGGGAAACTGCAGATTCCTTTAAAAACACTTCTTTGAATGCTTCCAGTCACTTCCTGAGAAGCCCAGGGATTGGCAGTGATGCAGGGTCGACCTCGAGGGCTCTGCAGAGGGCGGCTCGCTGTCCTACAGTCCTTTCTCTTTTTGTCCCTTCTCCACAGTTCTGAACTCTTGCAGTAGGGAGATGCGGCTAGGAAGGCAGACCTGAAAGTCACTGGTATTGCTGAAACAAGGTCCACTGGGACTTAGGAAAGGCCATGTGAGGGTCACATTCAGCGTGAAGAAGTATTTCTTGCTTTGCTTTTCCCTCAAAGACCCTGAGGGTAGCCACTGGGTCTATGCTTTAGTAATATGGTCCAGTGGGAGGGCACGATGGTTCTGGGATCAGCAGGATTCCCTAGCAGCAAGTCCAAATGCCAATCCTGACCACCACCAAGGGTGGGGTGGGGGTTAGGACAGCAATGGCCTGAAGCCCTGTCTGTGGTGACTTCCCCTCCGTCCTCTCCCTCTGGGAAGTGGGTAAGCCAACAAGCTCCTCATGTACTTTAACTGACAAACTTAAATATCAAATAGATCTAAGTGACAAAATTTAGTGGCAAGTCACATTGCCACTGGCAACACTGAAGGTGGTTTTGAGTCCAGTCTGCTTTCCTAGTATTTTCTAAATCCCACGTGAAAGGAAGAGAGCTGCACTTAGATCTTCTTTCCATTGTAAGGGATAAGGTCAGAGGTTAGAGCTGAGATGCATCTGGGGATTCCCTTCACATTTCTTAGCATGCTAAAGCTCACCTAAAGTCTTTCCCTTTCAAATGGTCTCCATGTCCTTGCCAATCACAATTCAGATACTTCATCATGACTCAATGAGTACCTGGGATAGAGGTGTAGGAAAAGGTGAGAAACTCACAGAGCATTTCTTCTGTCATGAGCCCCAGGTTGGATACCACTCCCTCTTTCCTATAGTGTTCTTCATGATGACCTCAATTTGGGATGCTTATGGTGAGGTGCTAAAGGGCAACTAGACTTGGTAACGAAATGGAGGATGTATTTGGAGATGATTATAGGCATCCTGCAGCGAGTCTTCAAGACAATACACCCTCAGGAGCAGCTGAGCAGCCTTGTAAAACCATGAATCCCAGAAGGCGGCCATGGAATGACAAGCCCCAGTGAGAGGGGAGCATTGAATAAATGGTGGCTCAACAAATTATCTGAACTCAAAAAGATACTTCAGCCAGATGTGGTGGTAATACCATTACTTGGGAGGCTAAGACAGAAGGATCACAAGGTCATGGCCAGCCTCAGCAACTTAGTGAGACTCTCAGCAATGTAGTGAGACTCTGTTTCAAAATAAAAAATAAATTAGAGCTAGGGATGTAGCTCAGAGGTAGAATGCCCTGAGTTTAATTCCCAATTACCCCCCCCCCCAAAAAAAAGATACTTTAGTGCTAGAAACTGCATTAACTTGGCCCCTGCAATATAAAGGCAGGCCATGTTTACTGTTAAACTTGGGCCAAACAGTCCCCAGAATCGCTTGAGATGCCAGATCACCGCCAAGAAGGGTCAGGGAGATAGTGCACAGAGACCAAACAGAAGCTGTCTGTCCTAGAAATTGTTCTTTTCAGAAGAACCTGTCACAAAGGGCCTCCACAAGTCTCTCTGGAGGGGAAGTGAAGGGGCCAGGTTGAAATGAAGAAGGAGGGACAACCATGCAACAGGGTGGCAGGAGTGGCAAGTCTACTGTATGATGATAAAGGCTGAATGGGTGGATTGCCTGACAGTCCCTTGCCAGATCAGCTAGAGAACACCTGGCCAGTACCAGGTCACTTCTGTGGACACAGTCTCTTCTCTTGCTTTCTCTGTTCTTTGTAGCCTTGTGAGGGCTGTTATCATACCTCAGTTCTTTACATTATGGTGGATAAAGTGAGATTCTAATACTTAAGCCATGAAATACTGGGGGCTTTCTACATGATTTATAGGCAGTGCAATAAATAAATAGGACTGAGTTAATTGACCACCAAGAACCAGCACTTACTGTCTCACCAGCCTGGCTATGAGGAAGCATCTCCATGAGAGGTTTATGGGCAGAGTCCATTTAAACCTCTGATAAGGGACACTCCATGGCTTCTCCCGTGGGAAGGGATTGTTTTACATGAGGGCAGGAGGGAAACTGGAGCTGTGACTATATAAGTTAATGGGAACTGAGGGCTGCGGGGATTTTATAGGCAGCATTACATTCTTAGAGTGAGTAGATAGGGAAGGGGAGAGGAGAGAATGCAAGGCAGAAACATTTATTCTAGCACTCTTAGGAGAAGATATGAGCCTGGGGCATTACCGGTGGTGGAGGTGGTCAAAGGGCTAGATTTGGGTTAAGTGGTCTATTTCTTGGTGCCTGATTATTTACGACTGCCTATATTTGTCTATGCTTGAGCAAAAAATACGAATTCTTTAGCTGGATTTACAACTTTCTGATTTCAATGAGGAGCTGGTTGAGTTCCATGAGGTGCATGTAGATGTGTCAAGAAATCACCATCCACAAGTAGATATTCACAGCCCCTAAACAGGACACTCTTTAAGGGTAACAACGTCAGACAGCAGAAATCCTGGCCCACCAAATGAGATCCTGCAGGAAAATAGGTGGCAACTACCCAAACCTATCAATTCCTATTATAATGGGAAATGCTGGTTTGTGAAAGACTTTTCTAAGAAAGATGCCTTCTATTAAGATGGGGGAGGAGGTGAGCTAGAAATGTGGTTCAATGGTAGAGTGCTTGCCTAACATGTGGGAGGCCCTGGGCTCCATCCCTGGTATTGAGGAAGGAAGGAAGGAAGGAAGGAAGGAAGGCAGGCAGGCAGGCAGGCAGGCAGGCAGGCAGGCAAAAGAAAAAAAGAAAGAGAAGTGGAAGGGGCAGGAGGAAAGGTAGGGGTTTTACTGCTTTGATTCAATCAGGTGTGTCTTGACAAATCCACCATTCCTCTTTCTCACTAAAAGGAGACTTTTTCAAGGATGAGTGTCTAACACATGGACTTGTACACAGTAGGTATTTCAAATATTCTCTGAATGAAAGCATCGAGGAGGGAATGTTTGTGGGATAAGACAAATTCAGTTGTGAAGAAGAAGGTTCTAGGCACTGAATGAGGCTGAGGTTTTGAGAGTGCAGAGAAAAGTAAGGCCAGGATGCAGCACAAAGCATGTGTTGTGGGAGATGGACCACACACTTCAGCAACCACTGTGGTGCAGGACCTAGGGATGTGGGTGATGGGGAGGCAGACAGCATTCTGGGAGATATTCAGAAGAAACCGGCTGGACCCCAAAGAGTGTCACCTTCTAGGGGAGCAAGGCTGCTGGTGGGGAGGACAGGGCCCCAGATGTCACTCCTATCTTCTCTCTTTTCTTTTCCTTTTTTTTTTTTTGGTGGCACTGGGGATTGAACCCAGGGACAGTCTCTGTTCTGTCTCTTAGTTACACCCTCAGCCCCTTTTTATTTTGAAACAGGGTCTTGCTTGATTTGAGTCTTGCAAAGTTGCGGAGGCTGGCCTGAAATCCATGATCCTCCTGTTTCAGCCTCCCAAGTACTGTGATTACAGGTGTGTACCACCACATCCAGTTCCCATCTTTTCCTTCAATTAGAGATATTTGTCCTAACAATAGAATATGATGAGACCAAAGGTCTTACAACAAGAGAGAACAGTGGGAAAACTGTTCACGTTACCCTCCCACCACCTGAGGAAAAGAGCATGGAGGGTGAGACAGACAGACAGGGCCAGGATGAAGACTCAGAACCTGGGGTTGAGTGTCTTCTAAGCCCGTGTGACAAAACACTAGACAGGAAAAGGAAATATAAAGACAAGAGAAGAATTGGTTTTCTCCATGTCTCTGCTCTCTCTTTTCCTATTCTTTCTGAGATTTCTTTTTTACCCTTTTAGGAGGAAGCACCCATTGTGATATTGGAACTCTTAGCTCTCTGGTCCACTGTGAGGTTCTCTCAGTATGCTGAACTCTGAGAATATTCCAGACTTGGTTCTCATATCAGAGGACACAAGGTGAGTGGACTCTTGTCTTCACAGCCCCCTGAGGGCAGAGCCACCAGCTTCCACAGCTTCCAGTGCTGATGACCAGAGGACAGTTCTTTACAGAGACATGGCCATTTACCACTTTGGATGTCAAGATTAGTGTAGAGACAACACTCTAGCAGAAAGGCGGAGTAAGACAACAGATGTAGAAGGGCTGGACCCACGCATCTTCAGGCGAGCAAGACAGCATGTGGTTTGTAGTGTGTGGTGTCAAGAAGTTTCTGGATGCCTGTTCCTTGTGGTTCTCCTCTCTTGGCTCCTTGGCCACCTCTCTGGGGCTGCTGGGCTGGCCACTCCCCACCAGCAGGGTCAGGATGACTCTTCCAGTGCGTTAACCACTTGCTCCAGGATGTCGGGGCAGTGGTCTGCTATCTGCTGCAGAATGGTGTTGGCAAACTCCTGCAGCTCCGAGTTATCCCGCTCGCCTTTTTCCAACTCATCCTGAAGCTGAGAGGGAAAAGAGAGGTGGATTTCAGGCAAAATAAAACAATCCTATGTGCACTGAGTTAAGAGCTACTGCTTGTCAGCAAATGACAAAAGGATGTGATTTCTATGTGACATCTTCCTGCATCAAAATTAACAAGCATAAAAGTAAATATCAAAGTCAGGCATAGTGGTGCATGCCTGTAAGCCCAGTACTTGGGAGGCTGAGACAGGAGGATCGCAGGTTCCTGGCCAGCCTAAGCTACTTAGTGAGGCCCTCTGCAACTTAGTGAGACCCTGTTTCAAAAGTAAAGAATAAAAAAATAGGGCTGGGGTATAGCTCGGGGGTAGAATGCTCCTGAGTTCAATCCCCAGTACTGCAAAAATAAATAAATAAATGTAAATATCAGCCAGTGTAGTGGCACACACCTGTGATCCCAGTACTTGTGGGGCTGAGACAGGAGGATCACAGGTTTGAGGCCAGCATGCAGTTACTTAGTAAGACCCGGTTTCAAAATAAAAAAATAACATAAGGCTATGGTGTAGCTCAGAGGTAGAATACCCCTGGGCTCAATTCCCAGAAACATACACATACACAGTATGAAACGTTTCTTTATTAAAATTCAATGCAAGCTGGGCATGGTGGCGCATGCGTGTAATCCCAGTACTTAGGAGGCTGAGACTGGAGGATCCAAGTTCTTGGCCAATCTCAGCTACTTAGTGAGGCACTCCGCAACTTAGTGAGACCCTGTTTCAAAATAAAGAATAAAAAATAGGACTGGGGGTGTAGCTTGGAGGTAGAACGCCCCAGGTTCAATCCCCAATACCACAAAAAATTAAAAAAAAAACCAGAATAAAAAGGGCTGGGGGTGTGAATCAGAGGTAGAATGTCCTTGGGTTCAATCCCCAGGAACTAACACACACACACACACACACACACACACACACACACACACCCCACACCCCCAATTGACAAAGCAGATATTGCAACCTATATCCTCACTTCAGAGTCTTCGTTCTTTTTTTTTTTTTTTCTTGGTACTGAGGATTTAACCCAGGAGCATTCTGCCTCTAAGTTACACCCTCAGCCCTTTATATTTTTAATTTTGAAAGAGGGTCTTGATAAGTTGCTGAGACTGGCCTCAAATCTGTGATCCTTCTGTCTCAGCCCCTTAAGTATTGGGATTACCTACATATGCCACTATGACCATCTCAGAGCCTGTGTTATTAACTATACTTTATACTCAGTTTTTTGTTGTTGTTTTATTATTTTTGTGTGGTATCGGGGATTGAACCCAGAGGCATTCTACCTCTGACCTATACCCCTAGCACCCCCCCCTTTAATTCTTTATTTTGAAACAGGGTCTCACTAAGTTGCAGAAGGCCTCACTAAGTAGCTGAGGCTGGCCGAGAACCTGTGATTTTCCTGTCTGAGTACTGGGATTACAAGCATGTGCCACCACACCCAGCTCTTATACTCAGTTTTAACTTCCATCCTTTCTTTCCTAAAACTTGCTCTACCTCCTATTTTCCATTTACTTGTTTCCCCAGCTAAAATGATCAGAAATGATGCTCACTTAACTTGCCTCTGAGAAGGCTGAGAGGCCAGATCCTCCCAGGTCCCCGGACCTCCCTTGGTTTTCACCCTCCTCACCTCTTACTTGGCCTTGCAACAAAGACCCCCTCAGTGTAGTTTCCCTTCCACTCTAACATGTCTTACTATCTTCTCAGACATCTTCTAAGAAGATGAAGGCGCTCATGTCACGTACTGTTTAAAAACTCTCGGACTTCCTTTTGGTTGTGGTTGTGGTTTTCAGCGGATTGCATCTGAGCGGCCTAGCCTCACATACACTTCGGCTTCATTCATGTCATTCTCCACCCAGTGCCCTCGACTTAGGCCCAGTCCTGCCAAATGTTCCCAGATCTGTGCCCTTCCTAACTCCACACATCTGTACTTGTCTCATCGCCCGAGGGCCTCTCCTGCCTTTGATCTCTTAGATAAACTGCCCTTTGGCTCTCAAGACCTAGGTCCTAGGCACCCTTGGTTACTATGCCTTCCTACATCGCATACTCTCTTCCATTGTGGCTCATACTGGGTTGAAATGTATCTGTTTCTGTTCTTGTACCTTCCATTAGCCTAAGTAGGTCTAGGACAAGGACCAAATCCATTCCTCTTTCAGTACCTAGCACATAGTAGGCACTTGGTAAATGTTGACTAAAATGTATGAGGGAATGTCAAAGAGTGTTGAAAGTAACAGGAAGTTGAAAATATGCTTATTCCTAAACAAATGGGCTACCTCATGTTTTTCAAAATAATCTCAGGTAAATGAGCAGGCCTATGGTAAGGCCTGAGGTACCAAATAAAAGTGATACATAGCAAATGGAGAGGGTGGAGTACACTTGCAATCCCAGTATTTGGGAGGCTGAGATCACAGGTTCGAGGACAGTCTCAGCAGATTAGCAAGATCCTGTTTCAAAATAAAATAAAAAATAAGCCAGGCATGGTGTCACATACCTATAATCCCAGTACTTGGGAGGCCAAGACAGGAGGATTGCAGGTTCAAGGACAGTCTCAGCAAGTAGTGAGACTTTCATCAACCTAGTGAGATCCTATTTCAAAATAAAAATAAAATAGAGTTGAGGGTGTAGCACAGAGGTAGAATGCCCTGGATTCAATCCCCAGTACAAAAAAAAAAAAAAAAAAAAAAAAATATATATATATATATATATATATATATGACCGCAGGGTAAGGAACAGTATGTGAGGTTAAGATTCTATCAGAAATCATTCATACCTCTCCTTCCCCCTTGAGTGTGAGATTGTGGCACAGTGGAGAGAACATGCCACTTAGAATGAGAGGATGGAGTTGAAGTCCCAGCTCTGTAAGTCACCAGCTTTGGGCCTTGGACTAGTCACTAACTTCTTTGCACTGATTTTTTTTTATAAGCAGGGTGTCACTAAGTTGCTGAGAGTCTTGCTAAGTTGCTGAGGCTGGCCATGAAACTGCGATCCTCCTATCTCAGCCTCCCAAGTGTTGGGATTACAGGCGTCCACCACTGTGCCTGGCTGCAGTAATAATTTCAAAGGTTGTCTTAGGGCTGTAATGAGATAGTCACGTAGTGTGGCATGATGCCTGACACATGGCAATGCTTGACATGTGTTCGATGTTATAATCATTGTTACTGTTGTCATTCAATAGGTAAGATCACCCAGAAAGAGCAGGCAGATTTAAAAGCAAAAAGTTGCCGGGCGTGGTGGCGCACGCTTGTAATCCCAGCATTTGGGAGGCTGAGACCGGAGGATCCGGGTTCGCGGCCAGCCTCAGCTACCTAGTGAGGCACTCCGCAACTTAGTGAGACTTGGTTTAAAAATAAAGAATAAAAAAATAGGGCTGGGGGTATAGCTCAAGGGTAGAATGCCCCTGAGTTCAATCCCCAGTACCGCAAAAAAAAAAAAAAGCAAAAAGTTTTTTTTTTTTTTTTTAAAGGTTTTAATTCCACTGCTGTTAGGATCTAGATGCTCTGAGCCAAGAATTATCACAGAGCTTCTTCACATACAACAGAATCAGGAGTAGACCTAACAAGCCTCTTTCTGCAAAATATCGACTAAAAGCCCAGAGTGTTCGAGGGCCAGATTTGGACCTCACTGAGTCCTGGTGCATCTCAAGGTCTGGCTGAGAGTGTCACAAAAAACACGATTCTCTCACACAGGAAAGAAAGGAGGCCAGGGTCTTGTAAAGACAGCTGCACAGAAAACAACCAGAGCGCAGCTGGGTCAAAAGGCTACCACTCCGAGTCTCTTTAGTGGAACTGAAGTCGACTAATCAAAGAAAGGAATCCTACCTCAAGCCACCTCAGGGATATTCAGGACAACTTTATGTTCTGAGCCAGGCATCTGTACTTCACTCTCTACAAGTCACTTTGTCATTTCCCACGAAATAGTTTCTACTAATTTGGCTCCTGTTATGGTAAGTAGATAACCATGAAGTTACTAATGAATACTTTTTAGTATTTTTCAGTTTTCTTCTCTCTTTGGATTTAAAAAGTACTGTACATAAACCTGGCCCCAGTGGTGCAGGCCTGCAGTCCCAGCTACTGGGTAGGCTGAGGCAGGAGGATCACTTGGGGCTTGGAGCTCAGGGCCAGCCAACAACAGCAACAAATGCCACATATATAAAATTTGGAAAAGAAAAGAAAACAAACAAACAAACAAAAAACCCACTTTTTTTTTTTTTTTTTAAATAGACACGGTCTTACTATATTATAGCCCAGGCTAGCCTGAAATTCCCGGGCTCAAGTGATTCATTCGTCTCAATCTTCTAGTTAGCCGGGATGACAGGTGTGCACCACTGTGCCCAGAAAAATCACCTATTTTTAGCATCTTTTAGAGATAACTATTGCTATATATTTTCTCATATATTGTTTGAGACTGTTTTAATACATATATATATATATATAATTTGTGTATATATATACACAAACTTTAGAAACAAAATGGCAATGATATTATATAGCTTATTTGTTAACTGATTTTATTTTTACCTAAAAATATGCTACAAATGCATTTTCAAACTGAATCTCAAGGGCTTTTGTTCAAATTTGGTAACTGATTCTAAAATTTATCCTGAAGTATAAATGTAAGAAGAGTCAAGAAAATATCCTAAAAAAGAAGAGTGATATGAGACTTTCCCCCAGATACTAAAGCATACTATAAAAGTAAACCAACCAGAAGAGAGCTGTACTGATAATATTCAATCAATGAGACTTAGGATGTGATCAGGAGCATTTAAAATCAATGAATTATATTAGGTCACTTGGGTCCATTTGTGGTTGGAGTCCTGCTCATATATAAATCATAAATTTCAAACTAGTTAAAATATAAATGTAAAAACTACTGTGAAATTACTAGAAGTAAATACAGAGGAATATTTTTGTAATCTTGAGCTGGGAGACTGATACTAGCTTTTAATTTTATTTTTTTTGGGGGGGGTTAAACTCATAAGTTATAAAGGGAAAAAAAAGTAAAGTTGATTATATAGAAGTTTAAAATACCTATGTGGAGATATAAGGGATATAAATTAAAATACAAGTGATACCTTGGGAAATATTTATAGTAAATAATATACAACAAAAAGAAGATTAATATCAATGAATTATGGTATTATAAGGCTATATGGGTACTGGCTCAAAGCTGCATGTATGTATGTATTCTGTGGAACTGGTGATTGAACCCAGGGGCATTCTACCTCCAAACTACACCCCAGTCCTATTTTTTATTCTTTATTTTGAAAAAAAGTCTCACTAAGTTGCAGAGGGCCTCACTAAGTAGCTGAGGCTGGCTGTGAACCTATTATCCTCCTGTCTCAGCCTCCCTAGTACTGAGATTACAAGTGTGCACCACCATGACCAGCCTGCATGTATTTTTAAAGGTGCAATTTTAATATTCTATGACCTTGAGAAAGGACGAACAGAAGTATATAAAATATTCACTCAAAAGGCATTAAAGCCAGGTGTGGTTGCTCGTGCTTGTTTCAACGAAACTGTAAAAAAATTGACTGTGTAGTAAATGCCCATGCGGAGGCAGAGATAAAATGCTACTGCTTCCAGTTTGAGCAGAAAGGAGGAGGTGGGGCAAATGTTTCAAAGATTGCGGTAGCTGACAGTAGTGGACAGAAACAGGGTCATTTTGCGTGGGAAAACAGTATGAGCTAAGGTAGTGAAGGGGGAAGGTGTTGGCTGTTCCTGTCTGTTAAGGAATTTGGGAAGTACTGGATCTTGACAGAGTTACCCCAGTTCTTTGAGAGTGTCAAAAGGACCCAGGCTGGCAGGGGTTGGGCACTACTCCTGAGGGGATCTGATCTGCTATTACAGGGTTTCACTGAAGCCACACCTAGGGCCCTGTGTTCCATTTCAGACACCTCATTACCAGAAAGATGGAGACGAACTGGAAAAAGTTCAAAGAAAAATTGCAGGCATGACTAAGAAGCTGAAAGGACCATTTTATGAGGAGGGATTAAAAGAACCAAATACATAGACCCGAAGTGAGTAAAAATTAAGGGGAAGGAATGTGATGATTACCTATGAAGGTCAGGAGGTGTAAACAAGAAAGGAGGAGTGATTTAGCTCTGCAGGAGGAAGTACAACCAGAAGCCATGGGATAAGATTAAGGGGGAAAGAAAAAAAAACCACAGAGGTACACTAAATGGCTTTCCTTCTTCCATTTTGAGGGGGAAAGGTGTTACTAGGGATTGAATCCAGGGTAATTCTACCTCTGAGCTATACCCCCAGCCCTATTTTATTTATTTTTGTTGTTGTTTCGAAACAGGGTCTCACTAGGTTGCCGAGATCCTTGCTAGGTTGCTGAGGCTGTCCTCAAACATGCGATCCTTATTTCTCAGCCTCCCAAATTCTGGGATTACAGGAGTGCACCACCATGCCTGGCTTATTTTTTTCCAAAGTCTAATAAAATATTTTTTGGAAAAGGTGTTATAAATAGAAGGGGTCATAAGAATCAAATTGTTTAGAGAAGCAAGTGTTCCTTCCTTGGCAGGAACTGCTTTCCCTTTGGTAGGCTTCTGTTCTCCAGGGATCCTGCCTGGTTCCAATTTACCTTAAAGCAGTGTTGTCTGTGGGCGAGGCTAAGCAGGGAGTGTTCATTAGCATTTGATCCATTATATGCTAAAACTTCTTGGCTTGAAAATATCTCAGGGATCAACTTCTCTTGTGAAACAAATTACTTTTCTTTTTCTATTTTTTTGGTGCTGGCTGGGGATGGAACTCAGTGCAGTCTACCTCTGAGCCATATTCCTAACCCTTTATATTAATTTTTTAAAAATTTTCATATAGGATCTCATTAAGTTGAAGAGGATTTTGATAAGCTGCTAAGGCTGGCCTCAAACCCACAATCCTCCTGTCTCTGTCTCCCAAGTACTGGAATTATAAGTGTGTGCAACTGGGCCTGGCTTGACTTTTCTTTTTCTATATTTTTGGTGCTGGCGATGGAATCCCAGCCTTGGGCATGCTAGGCAAGTGGTCTACCAATGGGCTATATTCCCAGTCTTGGGATTACTTCATTATTATTATTTAGGTACCGGGGATTGAACCCTGGGACATTCTACCTCTGAGTTATAGCCCCAGCCTTTTTTAGTTTTTATTTTAAAACAGGGTATTGCTAAGTTGCTGAGGCTGGCCTCAACCTGTGGTCCTCCTGTCTCAGCCTCCCAAGTACCAGATTTACAGGTGCGCACCACCTTGTTTAGTTTGGGATTACTTTTAAAATGATGATTTTTATTTTGCTGACTTTGATATTTGAAATCAAAGGAATATAGGAATGTGTGAGTTCAGTTCAACTAGGAAAGAAAGGCCAAATGAAGTGACCAAACTTAAATTGTACACAAATGTGTGATATAGCACAGGTGTGAAAACAATTCCTGAGATGACTTAATTAGTACCTTGTTATTTTAAAATACTTTGTTAATGTGTATGCATACATAAGTGAGGAAGTTTTTGTATGGTTTTGGAATGTAGCAGGTCCTATGGATATACAGGGAAAGGTGTTTCTAGCTTCTTTTTTTTAATTTATTTTTTTTTTGCGGTACTGGGGATTGAACTCAGGGGCATTCTACCTCCGAGCTACGCCCCCAGCCCTATTTTTTATTCTTTATTTTGAAACCGAGTCTCACTAAGTTGCGGAGTGCCTCACTAGGTAGCTGAGGCTGGCCGCAAACCCGGATCCTCTGGTCTCAGCCTCCCGAATGCTGGGATTACAAGCGTGCGCCACCACGCCCGGCTCTGTTTCTAGCTTCTGAGACCTAACTCCTTAGATCTCACTTGAGATGTTCTTGCTGTGTCATCCTTGTGTTTTGGTGCTGGGGATGGAAGCCAGGGCCCTGTGCATGGTAAGCAGGCACTCCCACCGAGCCACGCCTCTTGCCTGCCATCTACCTTTCACTCCATACTATTACAAAGACCCCATTATGCTTAACACCAGAAGGGAATCTCCCAAAGGATGAGAACACATAACATTTGAAATTTAATGGAAATGTTTCCTACATGCTAATTATAATTAATTCCTTTTCTCTTTCCTTTCCTTGTTAAGGCGGAAGTGACTGAGCAATCAATAAGAGTTTCCATTTGGTATTGCTTCAGTTTGGATCTAGAATGTCTAGAAAGGCCCCTGGTCCCCAGTCTGTGGTGCCACTGGGAGGTTGTGGAACCTTTAAGAGGTGGGATCTATTGGGAGGAAGTTAGGTCTTTAGGGTCATGTCTCTGACGGGGCTTGTGGGACCCTGCTCCCTTCCTCTTTCTCTTGTATTTTGTGACCCAGCAATGAAGTGAGTGGTGTTCCTCAAACATGTGCTCTTGTTATGACGTGCTGCCTTGCCACAGGGCCCAAGGCAACGTGGGCCAGTCAATCTTGGACAGAAGCCTTCAAAGTGCAAGCCAGAAGCAAACCTTTTCTCTTTAGGTATTTATTACAGCAACACAAAGCTAACATACCTATTCTCCACTTTCTAATATTGGCAGGCTAACTCCATCACTGCAAGTACCACAGTGAAAAATATTGTCTTGTTTACTTTCTGTAAAAGATGGTAATTTGTAGGCAGTGTATAAATTCACTTAACCCCCTCTCTAGATATAAAGACAGTTTTCTGTTTACATATTGAAAGTTTTGCATCTAGAGATAAACAAAACACCTAAAACCACTCCCAGAGTAAAGCAAGTTTTATTCAGTGGCAAAATGAGTTTGTTTCCACAAATCAGCCAACCCTTCCTATAACTTAAGCATGAAGACCCACATCTTAGTACCTTGGTTTCCTCCATACATAAAATATCTATAGCAAAATGCTCCTCCAGCATCTTGGGCATGTTGGGATTTTGTGGAAGAGCTCCTTTCCCCCAAACCTTAATCTAACTCCAGATGCTCTAGAGGGATGGATTACCAGAATACCACATCTATAGGTATGTATTTCCAGTAGAGAAAATAGGAAGTAACATGCTCTACTAAAAGATGTAGGGCCTTCCTCCTTCTCTCCTTCCCTTTCCTCCCTTCTCCATACATGACATACTGTTTTCCTGTGTTTACTAGTAATTCGTTATATCACCTTTTATTAGACTTTTTCCTTCCTTCCTTCCTTCCTTCCTTCCTTCCTTCCTTCCTTCCTTCCTTCCTTCCTTCCTCCCTCCCTCCCTCCCTCCCTCTCTCCCTTTCTTTCTTTCTTTCTTTCTTTCTTTTTTTTGGCACTGGGGATTAAACCCTGGGCACTCTACCTCTGAGCTATACCTCAGCCCTTTTTATTTTTTGTTTTGAAACAGGGTCTTGCTAGGCTGCTGAGAGTCTTGCTAAGTTGTTGAGGCTGTCCTTGAACCTGTGATTTTCCTGTCTCAGCTTCCTAAATACTGGAATTACAGGCCTGCACCACCATGCCACCTGACATAGGGATTCAAAGTATGGATAGGATGACCATGAGGGTAGCAAGTCTGGCTGCTTCAAGCATTCTGCATGTGGGATCTGGTGCCATTGGTGGCAAAGGGCACAGTACCCACAATGGCTCTGCACCATTTACTGCATAAGCAACTAGTCTGAAACTGTTGCTAAGGTAACGCCATACAAAAACCATCTCTCCTCAAAATGATCCCACAATGCTCCTTGTTCTTTATTCTTCTTCAGGCTAGTGGGACTCCCCACCCAAGCTCTTGAGCCACCCCTCCACATCTCTGTCCTTCAATCAATTCTGTGTCTCTATCTTCCCCTCCCTATCTTTCACTAATAGCTGTGGAGGACACTCAAGTCCCTCCCATCCAGAGCAGACCTTTTGAATCTGCATCTCTTTCAAGCAAGTTGCATTTTTTCTTGTTCACCACAGAACTTCTCAAAAGTACTCTACACTTGCTCCTTCTTCCTCATTTCTCTCCTGAGTAACTGGGAATGAAGTGCTCACTACTTCACTGACATCGCTCTCAAAAGCGATGGCTTTTACACTAAAAATTATGAAACTATTTAGAGAAATTAAAAATGTCACAAATGTAGGGATATAACATGATCAAGGTTTAGAAGACCCGATTTTTTTCCCCCCGGTACTGGGGATGGAACCTGGGGGCATTCTACCTCAGAGCTACACCCCCAATCCTATTTTTTTATTCTTTTATTTTGAAATAGGGTCTCACTAAGTTGCGGAGAGCCTCACTAAGTAACAGAGGCTGGCTGCAAACCTGGATCCTCCAGTCTCAGCCTCCCAAGTACTGGGATTACAAGTGTGCGCCACCACGCCTGGCGTCGATATTTTATCAGTTCTGCTCAAACTAATTTATAGGTCCAATGCAAACCAAAATCAAAATCTTGGCAGTGGTGTATATGTAAATTGACAAATTGATTCTAAAACATAACTGGGGAATGTAAAGAATCAAGAATAGCTGCCGGGCGTGGTGGTGCACGCTTGTAATCCCAGCATTCGGGAGGCTGAGACCGGAGGATCTGGGTTCGAGGCCAGCCTCAGCTACCTAGTGAGGCACTCCGCAACTTAGTGAGACCCTGTTTCAAAATAAAGAATAAAAAATAGGGCTGGGGGTATAGCTCGGAGGTAGAATGCCCCTGAGTTCAATCCCCAGTACTGCAAAAAAAAAAAAAAAAAGAATAGCCAAATTAATCTTGAAGAACAAAGTTATAATGTTTTCTTGAACAATATTACCATAAAGCTACACTCATACTCATACACAATATTGGTGCAAGAACAGACTTACAGACCACTGGAGCAGAAACACTTTACATATCTGGTCACTTGGTTGATGACAAAGGTAGAATGCTGTGCAGTAAGGAGGGGATGGACCTGTGGTATGTGGTGGGGCTATATGAAAATGAAATTTTTGCTGGGTGCAGTGGCATATCCCTGTAATCTCAGTACTTGGGAGGCTGAGACAGGAGGATTGCAGGTTGGAGGCCAGCCTCAGAAATTTAATGAGACCCTCATCAACTTAGTGAGACTCTGTTTCAAAATAAAAAATAAGAGCTGGGTGTGGTGGTGCATGCTTGTAATCCCAGGGCTTAGGATGCTGAGACAGAAGGATGGCAGATTCAAGACCAGCCTTAGCAACTCAGTGAGACCCTGCTTCCAAATAAAAATAAAATAGGACTAGAGGTGTAGCTTAGAGGTAGAATGCCCCTGGAGTCCACCCTAGTATAAATAAATAGATAGATTAGATAGATGATAGATAGATAGAGTGAGCAGATAGGGCTAGGGGTATAATTCAGAGGTAGAATGGCACTGGGCTCAATCCAGGGCCATTTCATAAAAAAAAAAAAAAAAAAAAAAAAAAAAAGTGATTTATGCTGGGATAACCGCCGGGCGTGGTGGCGCATGCTTGTAATCCCAGCATTCGGGAGGCTGAGACCGGAGGATTAGGGTTCGCGGCCAGCCTCAGCTACCTAGTGAGGCACTCTGCAACTTCCTGAGACTCGGTTTCAAAATAAAGAATAAAAAATAGGGCTGGGGGTGTAGCTCAGAGGTAGAATGCCCCTGAGTTCAATCCCAAGTACCACAAAAAAAAAAAAAAAATGCTGGGATAGAACGCAGGGCCTTGTGCATGCTAGGCAAGATCTCCACCACTAACCTATGTCCCTGTCTCAGTCATTTCCTAAACAGAACACAAAAGAATATTAACCACAAAGAGAGAAAATTGATAAACTGATCTATATTAAAATTAAGAATTAGCCGGGGGTGGTGGCGCACGCTTGTAATCCCAGTACTTGGGAGGCTGAGACTGGAGGATCTGGGTTCGTGGCCAGCCTCAGCTACTTAATGAGGCCCTTCACAACTTAATGAGTCCCTGTTTCAAATAAAGAATAAAAAATAGGGCTAGGGCTGTAGCTCAGAGGTAGAATGCCCCTGAGTTCAGCCCCCAGTACCAACAAAAACAAAAACAAAAAAACAAAATTAAGAATTTCTTTTTCAGCCAAGCATGGTGGTGTAAGCTTGTAATCCCAGTACTTGGGAGGCTGACACAGGAGGATCAAAGGTTTGTAGTCAGTCTCAGAAACTCAGTGAGGCCCTCCACAACTTAGTGAGACACTGTTTCCAAATAAAAGAATAAAACAGGACTAGGGGTGTAGCTCAGAGGTAGAATGCCCCTGAGTTCAATCCCCAGGAAAACACACACACACACACACACACACACACACACACACAAAGAAAAAATTAATTTCTTTTCTTTCTCTCCCTTCCTTCCTTCCTTCCTTCCTTCCTTCCTTCCTTCCTTCCTTCCTTCCTTCCTTCTTTCTTTCTTTCTTTCTTTCTTTCTTTCCCTCCCTTCCTCCCTTTCTTTTTTTGTGGTACTAGGGATTGAACCCGGGAGCATTCTACCTCCAAGCTACACCCCCAGTCATTCATATATATATATATATTATTCTGTATTTTGAAACAGGGTCTCACTAAGTTGCATAGGGCCTCAGTAAATAGCTGAGGCTGGCTGGGCTGCGAACTTGGTCTCAGCCTCCCAAGTACTGGGATTACAAGAGTGCACCACCACACCTGGCTTTCTTCTCTCTTAAAAGACACCATTGAGAGTGAAAAGGTAGCTCAAAGATGGGAGAAGATATATTTGCAATGCATATATCTGACAAAGGATTCATTCATATTCACAATATATAAAATACATCTACATATCAGCAATAGCAGTAAGAACAACAATAAAAGACAGACAAGAGCAAGAGACTTGAATAGACACTTGATAGGAGTACAATTGTCCCTTAGTATTTAATCCCTTAATTAGTTTTTGTGGTACTGGGGATTGAACCCAGGGGCATTCTATCTCTGAGCTACACCCTCAGCTCTTTTTTTTAATTTTAAATTTTGAAACAGGGTCTTGTTAAGTTGCTGGGTCTAACCTCGAACCTATAACCTCTTGTCTCAGTCTCCTATGTACTGGGATTCTAGGTGCACATAGCTATGCCTGCCATGCTCAGAGATGGGTCCCTGGGATATGGCTTTTGAAGGTGGGCATGGCTGGAGGTGGGCCCCTGTGGTATGTGTACCCTTGGGGACTATATATGTCTTTTGTGCCCTCCTCTTGCACTCTCTGCTTCCCACCATCATGCCCTAAGGATCTATATTCCTAGCTCCTGCTAGGCAGCCAACATAAGATGGAGTATGTGTGTGTGTGTGCGCACATATGTAAATAAACTGTCCATCCTCTAAGTTGTGATTGTCAGGTGCTTAGATCTCAGAGGTAAGAATGCTGACTAAACCCCCTCCCACAAAGATTACCTAATTGCACCATTCAATGGTCTTTACAATGTTCTTCCTTGTGTGTGTGTGTGTGTGGGGGGGTGTTGCTGGAAGTGGAACCCAGACCCTTGTGCATACTAGGTAAACACTCTACCACTGAATTGTACCTCTGTTCTTCTTCTTATACCTTCTGCTTTGGTAACCCTGTATAACTTTATCTTTAAAAAGGGGTGATAAACTGGGCATGGTGGTGTACACTTGTAATCCCAGTGCTTGTGAGGCTGAGACAGGACTGCAGGTTTGAGGACAGCTTCGGCAACATTGTAAGACTCTCAGCAACCTAATGAGACTCTGTTTCAAAATAAACAAAAACAAGCTGGGCGTGGTGGCGCACGCTTGTAATCCCAGCATTCGGGAGGCTGAGACCGGAGGATCTGGGTTCGTGGCCAGCCTCAGCTACCTAGTGAGGCACTCCGCAACTTATCGAGACCCAGTTTCAAAATATAGAATAAAAAATAGGGCTGGGGGTATAGCTCGGAGGTAGAATGCCCCTGAGTTCAATCCCCAGTACCGCAAAAAAAACCCCCAAAAAACAAAAAAAACAAAAAAAAACCCGCAAAACAAAACAAAAATAAAAAGGGGTAATAAAAGCCAGGGACAGTGGCACATGCCTATAATCCCAGTACTTAGGAGACTGAAATAGGACAATCACAGGTGTGAGGTCAGTCTCAGCAATTTAGTGATACCCTGTTTCAAAATAAAAAACAAAAAGGGATGGGGTTGTAGCTTAGGTTAAAATACCCTTGGGTTCAATCCCTAGTTAAAAAAAAAAGGAGGTAATGAGGTAGTAACAGCAACTAATTCATTAAGCATTTATTACAGGCCAATTATTATCCTAAATGCCTCAGTGCATTAATACATTTAACCTACTTTCTTTCTGCTAAGCAAAATATTGCACATAGCAAATAATCTAAAAATGACCAGTGAGTGAAATACGGGAATAAATATTAATCTTGGAGCAAAGACTTGATAACCTCTCTAAACACCTTTTATTTTTTGTGATGCTGGGCATCAAACCCAGGGCCTCATATGTACTAGGCAAGCACTTTACCACTGAGCTATAGTCCCCCATTCCAGCCGCTGAAGAGTTTTTTCCCTCCTCTTGTTGGTAATGAAGATTGAAACCAGGGGCATTGTACCTCTAGGTTGTACTCCCAGCCTTTTTAATTTTTTTTGCTTTGAAACAGGGTCTCGATAAGTTGCTGAGGCTGGTCTTGAACCTGTGATCCTCCTGTCTCAGCCTCCCAAGTACTAGGATTACAGGCATGCATCCCATACCCAGCTCCCCAGAAGAGGCTATTTATTCAATTTTTTTTTCTGGTACTGGGGATGGAACTCAGGGACATTCTACCTCTCAGCTATATACCTTCAGTCCTATTTTATTCTTTTATTTTTAAACAGAGTCTCACTAAGTTGCGGAGGGCCTCACTAAGTAGCTGAGGCTGGCCATGAACCTGTGATCCTCCTGTCTCGGCCTCCCAAGTACTGGGATTACAAATGTGCATTCTACCTCTGAGCTACACCCTAGCCCTGTTTAAATTTTTTTTTTTTTTTTAGTTGCTGAGGCTGGCTGTGGACCTGCAATCCTCCTGTCTCACCTTCCCAAGTAATGGGACCACTATGCTCATCTTCCTGAAGAGCTTTTTAAGATCACATCTGAGGTATCTCCAGATCAGAACTATCTGATGGCCGGGCGTGGTGGCGCAGCTTGTAATCCCAGTATTTGGGAGGCTGAGACTGGAGGATCCAGGTTTGAGGCCAGCCTCAGCTATCTAGTGAGGCCCTCTGCAACTTAGTGAGACCCTGTTTCAAAATAAAGAATAAAAAAAAAAAAAAAAAAAAAAAAGAACTATCTGATGAGCCGGGTATGTAGCTCAGTGGCAGAGCATTTCCCTAGCATGTGCAAGGCCCTGGGTTTACGTTCCAGCATGACAAAAACAAAACAAAACGAGCCAAACAAAATGAAAGAATTTCTAATGGCACAGGTCTTTGGTAGACAACAGCACATATACTACATAGTGTAGCACCTTACTCTGTGCTTAAAGTTCTCCAAAGGTGGACTAGGACAAGTAGAGGATACAAAGGTTGTCTCTGGCAGGAATTTTCTGGCTTTTGTCTGCTGAATGTTATTATAATGTATTCTGTTCTTAGTAGTTGTTCCAGCCCTCCTTGAACTCAGAGTAGTACTATGATTTCTAGAGGGACTTGAGCCAAGAATCACAAATGCAACAGCAAAACTCCATCTGAATGCTCAAAGCAACAAGCATGGGGAGTATGTGCAGCAGGGGGGAAAAGGAGACTGCTTTGGCTTCCAGCACTGAGGAGGCTGAAGAGATGGCCAGAGGATGCTCAGAAGGAAAATGGAAGTTCAGGGATGAGGTTCTACAGCCTCATACCAAACAGGGGCATTGTGTGGGAGACTTCTCTAGCCTCCTTCTTGCTTTCAGTGTTGGGGAACCTGACAGAAGACAGAGCTGACAGTGATGGTACAAAGAAGATAAGGAACACAATTGGGAGATGAGCTGGCTGATTAAGGGAAACTGTCGCAGAGCATCTCCTGCTTGGCATGGGTCATGATTTTAGAGCAAGTACCACATCCCCTCTCTCCAAGTTATGGAGAGATACTATCCATGAAATAAGTTGTTATTTTTTTTTTTCTTTACCTTCAATGCTGGGATAGAACCCAGGGCATAGCATGTGCTAGGCAAGCACTCCACTACTGAGCTACATCCCAGCCCTAGAAACCCTTGACAGATAGCTGGGTATGGTGGTGCACGCTTGTAATCCAAGTACTTGGGAGGCTGAGACAAGAGAACCACAGGTTTGCAGCCAGCCTCAGCCACTTAGTGAGGCCCTCTGCAACTTAATGAGACCCTGTTTCAAAATAAAGAATAACAAATAGGGCTGGGAGTGTAGCTCAGAGGTAGAATGCCCCTGGGTTCAATCTCCAGTGTCACACACTAAAAAAAAAAAAAAAAAAAAAAAAAAGAAGAAGAAAAAAGAAATTTTTTTTGTTGTTGTTGCGGTACTGGGGATGGAACCTGGGGGCATTCTACCTCCGAGCTACAGTCCCAGCCCTATTTTTTATTCTTTATTTTTGAAACAGGGTCTCACTAAGTTGCAGAGGACCTCACCAAGTAGCTGAGGCTGGCCCGCAAACCTGGATCCTCCAGTCTTAGCCTCCCAAATGCTGGGATTACAAGCATGCACCACCAGGCCTGGCTAAAAAGAAATTCTTGAGAGAGAAAATAGCTAAGCATTCTGTAGACTTGGCCCATGCATAGTCACAAAGGATGAGGTAAAAGAGAGAATGTATGGATGAGTATAAAGAAAGGATGGTTACAAGCAAGTTATTGGATAAATTCCATCATGGCAGGTAGTGATTCAGGTAAGTCCTCACTGTGGATGGTTTGGTGGTGGGCAGGAAATTACACAGAAATGCCTAGTGTATTTTAAGCAGATAAGAATCTGAATTTGAGGTTTTAACAGTTAGGTCCCAGTATGCACAGGCTCTAAGGTCTGAGCTATAAAAGTAGCATGAGATTGATGGTGATGGACCAAGTAGCATTGGTCCCCTGTCCTGGCCAGGTTTGGTCCTCAGCCTCATAACTCAAGTCAGCGAGCTGCTTAGGAGATACAGGAAAAAAAATGACTTGCAGCCGGGCGTGGTGGCGCACTCTTGTAATCCCAGCATTTGGGAGGCTGAGACTGGAGGATCCGGGTTCTCGGCCAGCCTCAGCTACCGAGTGAGGCACTCTGCAACTAAGTGAGACTCTGTTTCAAAATAAAGAATAAAAAATAGGGCTGGGGGTATAGCTCGGAGGTAGAATGCCCCTGAGTTCAATCCCCAGTACCGCAAAAACAACAACACCCCCCCCCAAAAAAACAACAACAACAACAAAAAAACCCCCCAAAAACCCCAAAAAACAAAAAAATGACTTGCTAGTTTTGATTTTCAAAAAATGGAATAAACTGAAATAAATTTTTCCATTATTATTATTGTTATTATTTTTGCGGTGCTGGGTATTGAACTTTAGGGCCTTGTGCATGCTTGCCATAATATCTGTTAAACAAAAGAATAAAAGTTGGGTGGTTAATCTGAAAGGATGGTAGATATTTTCTTGCCTAGCAGTTAGTCTCCTCACCCCCCCTCACTTTGTGGAATCCCACTAATACTTAGTGATGGAAAAACTAAAGGTGCTCTTGAAGAATTTGTCCAACAATGATTTCCCACAGTTTAAAAACAATTCTGAGGTCCTCTCTTCCTTGATACCTCAAGTCAGAGCTTGTAGCTAAGTCTTCAGCTTTCTTTTTTATTTTTCGCAATACTGGGGATTGGACTCAGGGGCATTCTACCTCTGAGCTACACCCCCAGCCCTATTTTTAATTCTTTATTTTGAAACAGGGTCTCACTAAGTTGTGGAGTGCCTCACTAGGTAGCTGAGGCTGGCCTCGAACCCGGATCCTCCGGTCTCAGCCTCCTAAACGCTAGGATTACAAGCATGCGCCACCATGCCTGGCCTCAGTTTTCTTTCTAATGTCTCTGCCACCCTCGCTGCCCATGGCGCAGAGCCCAAGGAACTGACATCGAGGCCAGCTCTGCTCAGGCTGCCTAGATGTGATGATGATGGAGAGCTGCTACGGGCGCCCCTTCCCCTCCATTGCCGGGCAGTGTCTGAATTTGTTTTTATAAGGAGGAGAGGCTATTATTGCCTAGGCCAAAAGTGGATAATGCTCTCCTGTAACTTGAACAAAATGGCATAATAAAACAAAAGTTGAGCTCCATTCAGACCTGTATTCTTATCAAGTTCCACTGCCAAACTGCATGCACTTCACAGCAGTCACTCACTGCCCTTCCTTTCCTTAGAACGGAAGCACCGTATCATTTTGAGGCTTAAAGTACTTTAAGCCTCGAAATTATATGCAAATCATACAATTACTTTCTAGGATTGTCTATAATACTTTATACCTGGCATATAGAAGGTACTTATTAAATATTTACTGAATGAATGCTACCCATATGCTTTAAGGTAGCTAGACTTTTTTAATGTTAGCTCATTGTTTTCATCATTAGTCTTCAAAGGCTAAAAACAAAACAAAAACAAATTAAGGGCTGGGGGTATAGCTCAGTGGTAGAGTGCTTGCTAAAGCATGTGCTAGGCTCTGGGTTCCATTCCCAGCACAAAACCCTCAAAAACACCAAAACAAATCAAGAGCTGTCAGACCTCTAGAGTTGCCGTACCTCTCACTGCGGCTTATCATTCTTTTGAAGGTTAGAACCACTTATTATTTTGCAGAAGTCAACAACTGAGAAGCTAAAGAACCCAGGTAAAGAGCAAATGAGTTGGTGTCATCAGCAATCTACTGGACCAAAGCACATGGTTGCTTGATGCTGTCTCTCCATACTTACATATAGCAGGAGCCACAGCCAAATGGATATAAAGATCCAGTTTCAGAGTTAACTGTACATAAACCAATATAAACGTCTGCTTCTTGATGACTCTGTTTTTTATTTGTAGATGTCACTAACATATTAATGTCTTAATTTCTAACTTATGTCTAGACATTTCTAAAATGCTGGCTGACTTTTCTGTCTAAATATTCTTCCCTGGCTGAGATAATTTGAGTTTTTTCCTGTGTAATACTGTGCCTATAACAACTTCCCAGATTACTTTCTTTTCTGAAAGGCTGTATCCTGATATAGTACTGTACCTTCTCTGAACAAGTGGGAAGACAAAAGTGGAGTTGGGTGTGGTGGCACATGCCTTTAATTCTGGTACTTGGGAGGTTAAGACAGGAGGATCACAAACTAACCTCCACAACTTAGCAAGGTCCTCAGAAACCTTGTGAGACCCTGTTCCAAAATAAAACAGAACTGGTCAGAAAGTCAGTGAGAGCCTATTTCAAAATAAAAAAAACAAAATAGAGCTGGAGATGTAGCTTAGTGGTTTAATCCCAAGTACCACCACCATTGCCGCCACACACACACATACACACACACAAAATTGTAACAGAAAAAATATTCATAAAATTCAATAGCTTTACATTGGTCTGAATGACCACTCGTGGACTAAATTTCAAAAGCCAAGAGAATGGGGGAATCATCTCTTAGTAGACAAGTTTCTGGGTACCAAAGGAATTGTGATGTAGCATCAATTGAAACAACAAGCCAGTTATCAGTTATCCTCTGGTGGAATGCTTAAATGAAGGGATGGATGGGATGGTTCCTAGAAGCTCAGGCCAGAGATCTGCTAATGCAGGCTTGGCTTGAGAAAGTGTCAAGTGTTCTAAACAAAGATTTCCAAGCTAGGCAGAATTTTGATACGGGTGTCTAAATTGATTTGGGAATATCTCATATTATCTCTCACAAATCTGTTAAGAGAAGTGAACAAAGACATTCAAATTAAGGGCTGTCATTATTAAAATGGAGAAAAATCTCTCTTCTTGCCAAAGGGATCCATCAGAGTGGCAGCAAAGTTCTGGGAAGCACAGACTCAGCCAGGTTAGCTGGCCAGCCCTGTGTATTTGGTTTGGCTCTCAGAAATGAAATGTGTCAGAAGGGAGAGAGTGAAATACAAAACACAACAAAACAAAGCAAATAAACCCAAACAATGAATAAGAAATCTAATGCTGAAACTGTCAGGGCGGTAAGAACAAGGCTTTGTTGTAGCCGAGATTGAAGTGCTAAACAAACTTGAGGCCTGAGCCTTGTCCAGGCAATGTCTCTGGCCTGGTAGGAGGAGAGAAGGAAGGCTCCCCAGCCTCAACACGCCCTCTGTGTCCAGAACGGCCCTCTGCTGTTTGCAGCATATGGTGTCTGACTATAGGATCAGTGTGATGGTGGTCAGGGACTAGAAGGGCTTCTGCAGAAAGATATGCATCTTTTTTCCCCCCAAAATCTGTTATGTTCTCTGGCTGGTGTTTCCTAACTTCTTGGTGAGATGACAAAATGACCTTTTAGTAGGCTATACATTCCTGACTAAGAAACTCAGAAGGACCATGGAAGGGGTCCATTACTGACCAAAGCTCTGGTGTCATCTGGACCGCTCTGAGTGACCCCCTGGGTACACATGACCATCTCAAGAAGAACCATGCACAGTGGTGGGGGCAGTATAACACAACGATATGGCAAGATTCATCTGATTTGGCTGGCATAGGGTCTGGAGCTGCATGCTACTAACTTCAGATGGCTGACAGGAAGAGTTATGTGAAAGCTCTTGGGGAATATTGGGATTGAAAGAAAAATATTCCCATAGCCCCCTAAAGCTCAGAGACATTTGCAGTCAGTATCTACTTAGGTGAAGAAGGGTGAGACTGAGAGACTCCCGGGACATTTCTAGTCCAATCTGGCTCAAAGGATGCTTACGGCTCACACTTGTAAGGACAGTTCCCCCAGAAAGGGTGGCCAAGCCATGCATTCCAGACCTCAAATGGCTTCATGCAGCTTTGCCCCCACATGGAGGGAACAGCCAAGCATGGGAAGGTAAGCCCATACTCGAGCAAGCACTTCGAGGAGAAGGCTTATGGGATTTTCTTGACTTCTCCTTACAGGGAGGCAGCTGCGGTGGGAGGTGGTCTCAATCCTTGGAAGAAGGCACAGGAGGAAGTGAGCTCTACACAGGCAAGGGAGGCACACAATGCAAGGAGGCCAATTCAAATAAACAATAGCCCAGTCCCTCCTGCACGTGGCTCTGTCCAATTATCCCCAAAGGCCACAGGGCCTGCTGCCTGTGGGCTGCGGTGCACAGGATGGTGTTTATGAGCCAAATGGGAAGTCTTAGCCTGACTATATGGGGAGCAAGAGGGGTGCTGGCAAAGGTACAGCCCTGTAGGAGGTTAAAACAACTTCTTAATATTTTTTATTATCTACTATTTGCTTTTCTCCCCCAAAGAAACTCACAGGCTTGGTTGGCACAGTGCCTGGCACACACACGAACCTAAAAGCTGCTGCCCATTACCTTATTGGAACCCACTCTGCCTGCGCTGGCAGGCCAGTGCCCCACAGCAGCCTGCAAGATTTCACAGTGCTGAAGGCAGGCTGTCCTGCTAGTGCACCCTCTGACAGGCTTTCCTTTCCAGGACTGTGCTGGGAAGTGGTGGTGAAAGGTAGGAAATAGAAAGAAATATCTAGTCCTCATTCTGCCACTTAGTTTCAACATCCTGGGTGAGTAGCCTCACCTCTCTAGCCTCAGCATTCTGTTTTTTTTTTTTTTTTATGGTACTGGGGACTGAATCTAGGGGAATTCTATCTCTGAGCTACACCCCCAGCCCTTTTTACTTTGAAACAGGGGCTCACTAAGTTGTGGAAGACCTCATTAAGTTGCTGAGACTGGCTGTGAACCTGTAATCCTCCTGTCCTAGCCTCCCAAGTACTGGGATTATAAGCGTGGGCCACCACGCTTGGCTTAGCCTCAGCATTCTTATATGTAAAAAGAAAAGGAGAGATTAGAGATCTCTAACGTCTTTCCAGATTTAATAATGTCTCACTAAAAAAGAGTGCATCCCTGGTTTGCAGTATAAAATAAGAGTAGAATGGTAATATCCAACTCAGAGCCAGCAGGTTACTTCTAGAAACTTTTAGCTCTCACAGAGGTGTGCCACTGAACCAGCTTGGTGCCTTACCATCTGGGGACAGAGGAAACTCAGTACTTTATCCTTTCCATGATTCCCTACCTCCCTGATAGTTATACTATGACATCCATTTGTGTTACACTTAATTTTAGGAATAAATGTCTACTGATTCAGATTTAGTTTTGCTAAAGCCTTGCTAAAAGTTAACTGATTTCCCACATATGCTAGATATACTGAGTAGCCTAAAGTCAGAGAATCCTAAGAGTAATGATGCTTGATCATCAGGGCTGGGCTAGAGTAAAGATACTAACCTAGCAGACCCCCCTCCCCATACACAGGGTTGACTCCAGGGGCACTCTATCACTGAGTTACATCTCTGGCCCTCTTTATTTTTTTATTATTTGGTAGTACTGGGAATTGAACCCAGGGACATTCTACCTCTGAGCTACACTCCCAGCCATTTTTGCTTTTGACACAGGGTCTTACTAGGTTGCTGAGAGTCTTGCTACATTGCTGAGGCTGTCCTCAAACCTGCGATCCTCTTGTCTCAGCCACCCAAGTCCTGGTATTACAGGTGCATGCCACAACACTGGCTCCTCTTTATTTTTTGAAACAGGGTCTCTTGCTAAGTTGCCCATGCTGGCCTCAAATTTGAGATTCTCCTGCTTTGGCCTCTGGAGCAGCTGGCAATATGAGTTTGCACCACCATGCTCGGCTGTTAATCTGCCAATTCTGTCCTGTTTTGAACCCTTCTTTTCCCAGTCACTTACTCTTTCATCATTCTGGGAACCCTAGAGATACTGACAATGTGTTACTTTTCCAAGAAATATCTATATTTAAAAAAGAAGTATCAGTGGGCATGATATAGTACATGTCTGTAATTCCAGTACTTGGGAGGCTGAGACAGGAGGATTGCAGGGTTTTTTTTTTCTTTTCTTTTCTTGTGGTACTAGGGATTGAACCTAGGCATATTCTACCTCTGAGCTACACTCCCAGCCCTACTTTTTATTCTTTATTTTGAAACAGGGTTTCACTAAGTTGCAGAGGGCCTTACTAGGTAGTTAAGGCTGGCTGCAAACCCAGATCCTCCTGTCTCAGCCTTCCATGTACTGGGATTACAAGTGTGGGCCACCACTCCCAGCTAGGATTGCAGGTTTGAGGCCAGCCTCAGCAATTTAGCAAGACCCTGTTTCATTAAAAAAAAGAAAAAAAAAAAAAAAAAAAAAAAAAGGGTGGTGATGGTGGGGGTATAGCTTGGAGGTAGAACACCCTTTGGTTCAATCCCCAGTTCCAGATAAACAAACAAACAAAGAAACAATATCTTAGATGCTTAAATGAATAAATCGAACCAGGGAAATTTCAGGCATGTGGGTGGAAGAAACAAAGCCTTATCAAATATTCCATCCCACCAGTTTGAAGCTACTATCATGCTTTTCTGGCAATACTATATTAGTGCCTGAAGTCTGAGGCTGAGACAGGAGGATCGCAAGTTTGCAGCCAGCCTCAGCTAGTTAGTGAAGCCCTCTGTAATTTAGTGAGTCCCTGTTTCAAAATAAAAGGAGAGCTGGGGGTGTAGCTCAGAGGTAGAATGCCCTTGGGTTCTATCTCCAGTACCACAATAAATAAATAAATAAGTTAAAATAAAATAAAAATTAAAGGCTCCCATTCACCCAGCAAGCATGTTAGGTTAGGCATTTTCTTTTGTGCCTAGGTGGTCTTTTGTGTCAAGAGAAAAACAAATCATAAGACAGTGTATTTACAGTACAGATGAATACCACAATCTTATTTCTAGTGAATTCACTGAAAAACTATCTGCTTCATTTATATGGATTTCTATGACACACCTCTTTGGAAAGGTCTAGTGACTAAGTGCTTTTCACAGAGCTTGTTGGATGTACTAACTAATAGGTCCTGTGTTTTTCCTGAGGGAGTATTGTATAATTTGCAGCTGCCATGGATTCCACGTTGACTGGGCTGAGAAGCTTATTTTCAAAGTTTCTAGGACCCATTGGTTTTAGCCCACCTTCATGGGCTGTGTGTGTTTCTTCAGCATTCACCAGAATTCATTTTCTTTTTTGTTAAGTTGGGGGAGCCTTATCTGAGGGAGATGACATTGGAGGCGACAGAGCTGTGTTTAATGTACTGAACTGTGGTCACTGTCAAGACTCATTAAAATTCTAAGATGGTAAATAATTGCCCCTGTAGGAGTTCCAGATACTCAGGAGTGCTAACCTTTTTCTCTCATAGTGGTACTTTGAACACACACACAAAAATGCAGTTAAGGTTAAAAAAGCATTAAGATCTCTATAAATGTAGAGCTTTGTCATTTACAAAATATCCTATATTCATTTTGGAACTCCAAAGAGTCCAGTGCAAGGCCAAGCTAATAAAAACTATAGAGTTAAAAAGGCCCTAACAGCCGGGCGTGGTGGCGCACGCTTGTAATCCCAGCATTCGGGAGGCTGAGACCGGAGGATCCGGGTTCGCGGCCAGCCTCAGCTACCTAGTGAGGCCCTCCGCAACTTAGTGAGACCCTGTTTCAAAATAAAGAATAAAAAATAGGGCTGGGGGTGTAGCTCGGAGGTAGAATGCCCCTGAGTTCAATCCCCAGTACCG
>PVLC010009284.1:0-16186 GCA_004027655.1 Graphiurus murinus | reverse complement strand
AACAACAAAAACAACAACCTCAAAACCTGCACTAGCTAAGAAGTGGAGGAAAACACCTGCTAGACAGGAAGGGTGGAATTCCTTTTCTTCAAGACAAGTTAAGGACGTAAATGGTTGGAAGGTTATTTATTAGGTAGGGTCTCACTATGTTGCCCAGGCTGGCCCCGAACTCCTGGCTCCAGCAATCCTCCTACCTCAGCCTCCTGAGCAGCTGAGACTAGAGATGTGTCCACCATTGTGGCCAGCTGGAAGACTCTTTTATTTATTATTTTTTAAATTTTATCTTTTTTTTTTCCTTTTTTGCGGTACTGGGGATTGAACCCAGAGGCATTCTACCTCCGAGCTCCACCCCAGACCTATTTTTTTATTATTATTTATTTTGAAACAGGGTCTCACTAAGTCGAATCACCACGCCCGGCTGGAAGACTCTTTTATATAAAAAGTTTTGACTGGGTATGGTGGCATGTGCTAGTAATCCCAGTACTTGGGAGATTGAGACAGAAAGACCATAGGTTCACAGTTAGCCTCAGCTACTTAGTGAGACCCTGTTTCAAAATAAAAAATAAAAATAAAATAAAATAGGGCTTGGGGTGTAGCTTGGAGGTAGAATGCCCCTGGGTTCAATCCCCAGTATGGCAAAAAAAAAAAAAAAAAAAAAAAAAAAGTTTTGATTCACATAGGTCTTCTAATTTTCTTGTTCTCTCAGCACAAACAAGATTATTCTACATTCTGCATTTAGCACAAAGCCTGTAGTTGGTGCCTAAGCATCTTCTTCCATGTATACACTAAATACCACAGGGAATGAATTTCAAATAATACTTAATGTTTGTGTAATTTCAACTATGTAAGAGAGCTCCTTGTCTCCTCTAAAGTCAAATCCCTACTTCCTCTTCATTTTCCCAACTTAGAGCAAGTTATCAGAGGCAGGCATGAGTTTTGGGTCCCAGGGTCCAACTCGGCATTGTCAGCCCCATAACCCTCCTGAGGTGCATCTCTCCAGCTCTTCTTTATATTCCTCCATCTCTTTATTTATTATTTTTTTAAAAGAAGCTTTTCCTTGCCAGAGATTTCAACATCCATTTGGCAAGATACCCTGGTCCTTGCATAAAAAGGTTAATGACAGCTGTCAACGGAGAAAGAAAGTGCCAGACTCTATGAGAGCAGAGAAGAGGTGAGTCTAATCCACAGCATAGCGCTCGTACGCGCGCTCACGCACACACACACACACACACACACACACACACACACACTAGTGCACACTTGTTCCCAAGCCCAGTCCTGATACAGACACCATTTATCTTTATGGTTCTGCTATTCTTTTTGCTGGATTGCTGGTCTTGCCTCCTGCAGCCTCTCACACACTGCTGCTCTTAGTTTTCTTGGACAAGAATTCAGCATCTGAGCTGAGGAAACAAGTTCAAACATCACAAAAAGAGGAAAACCAGATCAGAAACATTCAGGCTGGGAACCAGAACAAAGTCTGTTACCCCACAAAGAGCCATTCTTTCTTCTTTTCTCTTCTTGCTGCCCCTTACGCTCTGCCCCCTGCCAGCTCCTGTGCCCATTTGGCTTACTTGGGTGGTACAGGACCAGGGCAAAGGCATTCAGGAGGGAAGAATGAGATGTCACATCTGTGACCAGTGACTGATGCATTTCTTGGGCAAGGGAGATGACTTCTAGGTTCTGTGCCCAGTCAGGCTCCAGCATTATCTGCAACCCCCGCCCCCATCCACCACTTTGAAAAGAGAGGGGTGCAAGCCAAAGAGCAATTGATCAAAATATGGAGAAAACAAATGGGAAAAGGAATCCAAGGAGAGGACAAGATCTGAGCCAAGTTTTGGAACAATACTTCCTGAAAATTAAAAATGGGACTAAGTGCTGGGAAAAGGACTTGGAATTCAAAGCTCAATGACCCACAGAGTGGCTGGCTGATACAAGCTCATTCCAGCGTTCGGCCCCTGATGGGTGGCTGGCATTTATGGTGGAAAAACAAAAAAGAATGTGTACTCCAGGGAAAAATTCCATTTTTAGATTTTTAGTAGAATCTATCAATTGAACTGCTTTCAACAGTTAAAAAGGAAATTGGAGGTGGGATATGATATTTTAAAAATTAAACGAACACTGACATAACAGCCAAATGCACAGATCTTTTAAGTGTACACTTTAGTGAATTTTGATAAATATATCCACCCACATGGCCATCTCCCCAGTCAAAACATAGAATATTTCCATCACCCTGGAAGGTTCCTTTGTAACCCTTTCAGTCAATTGCTATAGGTAAACAACTGCTCTAATTTTTACTACTCTAGATTAATTTATCCTGTTCTTGAATGCCATATAAATGGAATTATGTGTTAATTTAATTTCTTTTTTTTTTGCGGTACTGGGGATTGAACTCAGGGACATTCTACCTCCAAGCTATACCCCCAGCCCTATTTTTTATTCTTTATTTTGAAACCGAGTCTCACTAAGTTGCGGAGGGCCTCACTAGGTAGCTGAGGCTGGCCACAAACCCGGATCCTCTGGTCTCAGCCTCCTGAATGCTGGGATTACAAGCGTGCGCCACCACGCCCGGCTCATTGGAGATTCATTCATAAAGGTGCTTGTACTAGAAATTCACCTTTTAAACTACAGAGTAGTCCTGCATTATATACTATATAGTAATTTTGAAAAGATCCATTCTGCTATGAGTGGTCATTCTCTATGTTGTTTCCAGTTTGGGACTTTTACAAATAAAGCTGCTATAAACAGTCTTGTATGCCACTAATCTTTTTGTGGATGTATGTTTTCATTTTTCTTGAATAAACACTGAAGAATGGAATTGTGGGGTTGTAGTATAGATGTATATATATCTAATTAGTAAGAAACTGCCTAACAGTTTTCCAATATATTACACCATTTACATTCCTGCCAGCAATATATTACAAAGACTCAAGTCCTCTGGACACTTAAAAGTTATGTTGTTATCTTTTGTTACTGATTTATTTTTTAATTTTTTTTTTGGTACTGGGGATTGAACCCAAGGGAATTCTACCTGGGAGCTACACCTCAACCCTTTTTTGTATTTCTCGGATTAAACTGAGAGGCATTCTACCTCTGAGCTACACCCCCACCCCCCTCCTTTTTTTTTTTTTTTTTTTTTTCCCAATTTTGAAACAGGGTCTAAGTTGCAGAGGGCCTTGCAAAGTTGCTGAGGTTAGCTGTGAACCTGTGATCCTCTTATCTTAACCTCCCAAGTACTGGGATTACAAGCATACACCACGACACCCGGCTCCCAAGTCCTTTTCATTGTTGATTTTGAAACAGGGTCCTGTTAAAGTGCTGAGGCTGGTGTCAAATCTGTGATCCTCCTATCTCACCCTCCCAAGTACTGAGATTATAAGCATGTGCCACCATGCCTGGCTTGTTACTGATTTTTAAAAATATTCGCTATGTTGTTGAGGCTGGTGGTCTCAAACCTCTGATCCTACTGTCTCAGTCTCCCAAGTACTGGGACTATAAGCATGTGCCATCATGCCTGGCTGGGATTATATCCTAAAACTTATGCTGCTTAACATATAAAAAATTTGTTGAGAGCCAGGCAATGTAGCACAAGCCTGTTATCCCAGTACTTGGGAGGTTAAGACAAGAGGATCACAGATTTGAGGCCAGCCTTTAGCAAGGCCTTAAGCAATTTAGTGAGACCCGATTTTAAGATAAAAAACAAAATGGGGCTGGTGGGCTGGTGGTATAGCTCAGAGGTAGAATGCCCCTGAGTTTAGCCTCCAGTACCACATATTAAAAAAAAAAAAAAAAAGAGCTGAGAATACTAATATTTAGAGACTACTGCCTAAATCTTTCCGAATACTTAAATATTTATTCTGTACACTAAATAATACATTAGATATCTGAGTACTTTGGGCAGGAACATTAGGTTCTCCTGGAGAATGGCTTTTATTGAAATGAACTTTGGTGTTATGATAATGCTGAGATAGTAAACAGATCTATGTAACTTACCGTTTGATTCTTTACAAGGACCCTTGGGGGAGAACTTTCCTTCAGATCTCAGGGCTGCAAATAATCATGTTTTTGCTGAACTACTGGTTTATCTTGTGGGATATTACAAATTGCATAAATAACCAAATTTTCCTTTTGACAGCCGGGGGTTCACTCCTGGCTTCACCTTATTTTTTCTGTTTTCATTTTCTCTTGATTATTTGGGTTAGGGGGTGGGAATGCAGAGGACGAAAGCTCTTTTAGGAGGCTCTGAGGGCCATACCCCTGAGAAGCACTGCTCTAGACCCATGAGCTTGACCTTGAAGACTGCTAGATTCAGAACTGAATTTCTGCTTCCTTACTCTACCATTCAGAAACATGTTGCCTGTAGTCTTAAAGCTAGACTAATATAATAGTGTGATTTAACTTTAAACTTTTTCTTTGGTGCTAGAAATTGAAAGACCCAAAGCATGCTAAGTATGCATTCTACCACTAAGCTAAGTCCCAACTTCTGAAGAAAAAGAATATAGTGTGAAATAGACAAAAAATTATTCAAAGAGATAAAATAAATGGCTGTTCTGTCAAGTATATAAGATATTTAAAAACAATCTTTTCTTAACCATAAAGTCTCTCAAATTTGATCTGGTGCAAGTTTACTTAGCTGTGGGAACTTGACAAGCTTACAGTTAATGTGGTCACAAATTCATTCTTTGAACAATATATGCTTGGTAGAGTCTAGAGACAGAAAAACCAAAGGAATAGGACCCAAATACTTAAGTCTTTGAAATGTAATTTGCATATATCCATTCATTTGCAAACCAAAATATTTAAAGTGCATACAATCAACTATTGGTAGCCAAAATCAAATCAACTTAGATCATCTGACTGGTTAATATGCATAAAAATTACAATACATAAAATTTTTTTCAAACTACAATATTTTGACCCAAGAACAACATTATGCTCCAAGTTGGTTACCACATTCACTTTCTAACTATATGAGCCACTACTCTGGTGACAAGTTGAAAAGTTGAAGTTTATTGTTGCAGGGAAATCATGTTCTACAGCACAGCAGTGCATGAACAAGAGAGCCATTGGAGACTTATAAATGTTTCCTCACCTCATTGTAAAGTTGAATACAATCACTTGCAGCTATGAGAAAGATTACATATATGAGTGTGGTCTTTCCAATCTCTGCACCTGCAGATATCTGGAGTTTCCCACCCTGTTGCATCTCTCTAAGTCTAAGGAACTGATGTGTAACATATGTTCAGTACAACCTTTTAAACACAGACATAATATGTATGTTAAACCCATTGTTACCCCTCCCAAACACATCAAGACCCCAAATCTTTGAGCTCTATGAAAATAACTCAGCTTGAAATGTTAAAATCCAAGGTGGGCGTGGTGGTACACACTTGTAATCCTGGTTACTTGGGAAGCTGAGACACGAGGATATAGGTTCGTGGCCAGCCTCAGCTACTTAGTGAGTCTCTCTGCAACTTAGTGAGCTCCTGTTTCAAAATAAAGAATGAAAAACAGGGCTAGGGGGTATAGCTCGGAATTATTTTTTGGCAGTACTGATTGAATCCAGGGTCTCACACATGCTAGACAAGGGCTTTGCTACATGCCCAGACCTTTTAATTTTATTTTGAGAAAGAGTCTTGCTGAGTTATCCAGGCTGGCCTCAAACTTGTGATCCTCCTGCCTCAGCATCCAGAGCAGCTGGGATTATAGACTGTACCACCATCCTGAGCTCATTTTTTTTTTTTTTTTTGCGGTACTGGGGATTGAACTCAGGGGCATTCTACCTCTGAGCTATACTCCCAGCCTTATTTTTTATTCTTTATTTTGAAACAGGGTCTCACTAAGTTGCAGAATGCCTCACTAGGTAGCTGAGGCTGGCTGCGAACCCGAGTCCTCTGGTCTCAGCCTTACAAATGCTGGGATTACAAGTGTGAGCCACCATGCCTGGCTCCCCAGCTCATTTTTTTCCTGATGCCAGTGTGTGTGTGTGTGTGTGTGTGTGTGTGTGTGTGTGTTAAGATGTGGGGAACATTACCTTGGATATGTTTACTAGGTTTATTTCTATTTTGTCAGTCAAATGAAATTTTCCCAGTTGGATTAGCAGAAGGAACACTGTTATGGTTTGAATATGGTTTCCCCTCTGAAGCTCAGGTTGAAATTTAATCCCCATTATGAGAAAAAAAAGAAGTGGGGTCAGATGGGACCTTTAAGAGGTGGTTAGCACTCTGCCCTCATGCATGGGGTCAATCTATTCATTAAATTAATGGATTACTATATTGATGGGCCAATGGATTATCTCCAGATTGGACCTGCTGTAAAAGCCAGTTTGGCTAGGTCTCTCATACAACCCCTCACCACTTTTACCATGTGATGCCCTACACTGCCTCAGGACTTCGCCAGCAAGGAGGCCAACACCAGATGCAGATACAGCCCTTCATTCTTGGACCAGAACCATGAATTCAAAACAAACCTCTTTTATTCAAGTTATTCTGTAGTACTGTGTTATTAGCAACAGAAAATGGAATAAGACAAACATCTTGTTTCCTTTCTGATTTTTAATTTTTCCTCCTCCTTCTCTTCTTCCTCCTACTCCTTCTTTTGGTACTAGGGATTGAACCCAGGGGCAAGTTGTATCACCTTGGAGATACAACTTCAGCCCCTCCTCCTCCTCTTCTTATTTTTTATTTTTATTTTTATTTTTTTGGCAAAACTGGGGATTGAACCCAGGGGCATTCTACCTCCGAGCTATACCCACAGCCCTATTTTTTATTCTTTATTTTGAAACAGGGCCTCACTAAGTTGCGGAGAGCCTCACTAAGTAGCTGAGGCTGGCTGCGAATCCGAATCCTCCAGTCTCAGCCTCCCAGGTACTGGGAGTACAAGTGTGTATCACCACTCCCAATTTCTATTTTGTTCTAATGTTGAAACAGGGTCTCACTAAGTTGCTGAGGCTGATCTCGAACCTGCAATGATCCTCTTAGCTTCACACCTGGGATTACAGGTGTGAGCCACCATGCCTGTCTGGTGTTCAAGTTATTATTCTTTGAGATGAGGAGTTACTTTGTTCTCCTCTGGCTTTACAAAGAGTTCACACCTCCTATTCAGGTAAGCACGAATTGAAGTACCAGTTACCTGTCAGCAGCTGAAAGCAAAAGAATGACTATGCAATGAGTTGTTTTTATCATCTTTTTTTTTTTTTTTTTTTTTTTTGCGGTATTGGGGATTGAACTCAGGGGCATTCTACCTCCAAGCTACACCTCCCCCCCAGCCCTATTTTTTTATTCTTTATTTTGAAACCGAGTCTCACTAAGTTGCAGAGTGCCTCACTAGGTAGCTGAGGCTGGCTGCGAACCCGGATCCTCCGGTCTCAGCCTCCCGAATGCTGGGATTACAAGCGTGCGCCACCACGCCCGGCTTTATCATCTTTTTTAACATATAGACTGGATAGAAAAAACATGGCAGCATAAGCTTGATATGCTACAGCTATCCATGTAAGCAGAATTAGTGGGTCTTGGATAAAGAGGGCTTTGTGTAAATAGGTATAACCTTTTAAAGTAAGATCCAAGAGATGCTGAATGCCTTAAAGTATGTCCTTTGTGCATGTTCTTCTTTTATCTTGCAAACTGATAGTAATCCAACTTTATATGCAGTTACAGAAAACCCTAAGAAATTCCCAACCTGACAATAAGAGCTGGATAATTACAAAATTGTATTTTTTTTTTCAGAGGCTGTTAGAGAGTAGAGGTCCCAAGGTAAGTAGGTAAGCTGAATTCAAGGATGACAAGCTCATGTGAGGAGAGATGAACATATCTTTGGCAGAGTACAGGAAGAAGAAACAGCAGCCATTAAAGTGAACAAAAGAAAACTAATACAATTTAAATAAATTCTGAAAGTCAGAACAAGGACTATCTCAACAGAGTAGAATTCCTTGGAGCACCAGACACAAAGAAGCCCACACTCACCATCCAACTCCTCCACTGTTCTCCAGAGTTTGTTGGAAAGACTGAATGTAGAGCCTGAAACCTGAGAGAGCTTACCCTTTAGGGTGCAAATGTGTTGGGCCTGTCAAGCTGAGGGGAGAGCAGGAGTACTAGACCCATCTATCCATGCTCCAGGCCTTGCATGAACATAGGTGGTGATGACTGCCAGGAGAGGGCACCTACATCCTGGGCTCTTCTCGGATATGAAGTAAAAGCATGTGCCAGGTAAAGGCAGGAAACCCCTCAGTGTCTAGAGCCTAACCTTGCTTGGACAGGAAAAGCTGTGTACTGCTGGGGGAAGGGCAGGAGATCTCACTGCTCTTGTTCTTAGGCAGAGACTGGATGCCACCAGAGAAGGAGTAGAAAATCCTCCCCATCTCTTGCACTGCCACAAGGCAAACTGTCATTAGAAAAGAGGAAGTCCAGTAGGCTCCAAAATTGTGGATTGATTCAAAGCAGAAATCTGTTACTACTGGGGAAGGGGCCAAAACTCTGCCTATATTTTAGAGCCTGTGCTGGAAGTGGGGAGCTGGTGTCTGTCCCTGGGGGTGAGCAGGCATGCTGAGACTGAGGCGGGAGATGGACAGACCATTCATGTTCCCTCTGAAGAATAGGAGCAGCCTGCAGCTTGGAGAGGGCAGGAGGAGGAAGAGAGCCCTCTGTGGCATGGGCATGCAGGACCTGCTGGAAGCTAACAGGAAGCAAGAAGATAGAAAAAGCTAGAAGAAAGGATTTTAAGTGTTTTTTAGCATAAAGAAGCTATAAATATTTGAGATGTATATATTTAACCTTATAAAACATTACACAATGTAAACATGTATTGAAACATCACGAAGCCGGGCGTGGTGGCGCACGCTTGTAATCCCAGCATTCGGGAGGCTGAGACCGGAGGATCCGGGTTCGCGGCCAGCCTCAGCTACCTAGTGAGGCACTCCACAACTTAGTGAGACTCGGTTTCAAAATAAAGAATAAAAAATAGGGCTGGGGGTATAGCTCGGAGGTAGAATGCCCCTGACTTCAATCCCCAGTACCGCCAAAAAAAACCAAAAAAAAAAAAAAAAAAAAAAAAGAAACATCATGATACCCCATTAATAGGAACAATTTTAATGTTTTTACACATCAGTTAAAATTACATCTAATTTAAAAATAATATTGAAGTGGGGCATAGTGGCATATTCTTATAACTCTAGTACTTGGCAAGCTGAGATAGGATTGTAGGTTCACAGCCTGCCTCAGCACTTAGTGAGGCCCTTTGCAAGTTAGACCCTGTTGCAAAGTAAAAAAATAAATAAATAAATAAATAGGGTTGGAGGTGTAGCTCAAAGGTAGAGTGCCCCGCGGTTCGATCCCTAGTACAAAACAAAACAGACAGACAAACAACAACAACAACATGAAAAACATGGTAGTAGAAAATCTAAAGGCTACGGTGCCATGAAGGTAACTATTAGCAAAAACAAACCAAACTAGCTCAATTAGTGACTTATTTGACTCCATTCCCAATGTTCATGGCCTAATAGAGGAAAAAGAAGAAGGCCTATTTTGAGGCATATTATTTAACTTAATTTCTATTGCTCTATATGGGATTCCCAGCCTCCAGAACTGGGAGAAATAAATTTCTGTGTTTATAAGCCAATCTAGTCTATGATATTTTGTTATAATAGCTTGAATGGACTAAGACATATATTAATCTAAACTAATTCATCCAATAGTTACTAAAACTTCAGTAAGTTGTAACCCACAGTTCCCGAAAGACAAGTGAAATTCCATGCTACTGACTTGTCAAAAATTCCTTATCCAATCATCCTTACCGTAGACCTTTCTTCAGTGGCTATCACTTCTTTTTTTTTTTTTTTTTTTGGTACTAAGATTGACCCAGGGGCATTCTGCTTCAGAGCTACACCCCCAGCCCTTTTTATTTTGAAACAGGGTCTCACTAAGTTGCTGAGGCTGTCCTGAAACATGGAATCCTCCTATCTCAGCATCCCAAGTACTGGGATTACAATCATTCACCGCCGTACCCAGCCAGTGGCCATCACTTCTGTGTGATAACCCAGGGCAGGTTAACACACTGTCCTTAACCCTCCTTTCTACATCAGCAAGTTACTCTGAAGAAGAATCAAGTGGTTCTTCCTTCAAAAGGTAATTGCAAACATCTGTTAAAGACTAAGATCTGGATTCTAAGAGAATGAGTGCTTACCAGGGGTAAGGGGCAAGGGTAAGACTCCAAGTTTTAGTTAAATAGAATGAATAAGTTCAAGAGGTCTATTTTACAACAAGCTAACTATTGTTGATTACGATGTTTGTATTCTTGAAAACTGCTGCTAGAGCAGATTTCAAGTGTTCTCCCTTGACACATACATGCACAAAAAAAGAACAGTATATGAGGTAATATCTCTATTAGCTTGATTTAGCCATCCCACAATATACACATATTTCAAAACACATTGTACATGATAAATACCTATGCTTTTTCACTAATTAAAAAAAATAAATTTAGGGCTGAAGATATAGCTCAGAGGTAGAGTTTGCCTAGCATGTGTGAGGACCTGGGTCCTATCCCCAGCACTACAAACAAGAAAAAAAAAACATAAATAAATTAAAATTATAAGCCAGTTAAAAAGTGGTCTCTGGAACCACCTCCTTCCCCCCAGAGAATCTTGAGTCTGAACATTGAACTTCCCGAGGTAGCTCCCACCATATAAACCCAAACACAGTTAAACTTCCCTAGGCTCTGTCAAGGTTCATGTGAGAGACTTACTTGTTCCTGGGTCATCTTCTGCAGCTCATTCTCCCAAGCTGCCTGGTCATCATCCAAGTTATAGGAAGCTGGTGGAGTGAGTCCACGAAGGATTAAGGGGTCTCGGTCATGGCAGAGGGCTGTCAAGTGTCCAATATACAACTTTAACTTGCTTCTATTTTGGTCAAGTTCTAAGAGGGGCTGGATGATCTGAGGTGGGGAAAAAATGAGGAAAGTCAAGGTCAATCTGAAGTAAGAAACTCAAATATTCTTTATGCCTCTCAAGTCAAATAAAATTGCTCAAAGACTAAAGTTCTTCAAATCACTATTGCAGTCTTCAGGATTATACCCAGAAAGAGCTCCACATACTGTTGCACATTTAAACTGTCACACCCACCAGTATTCTGGGAGATGGGGAGAGTCTGCTGGCTGAGGAAGTCCATCCAACACCAGATGGAGCATTCTGTATTTAGGTGGGGGACTGAGCATAGGACCAGCTTGTTTTTATAGAGATGCTATTCCTGATACAGAAAGACTCCGGTTACCTCACAGTTTCTCTTTTCACTTCTTTATGAGTAGGTTTCAAAATATTGCTAGCAAAAGTTGCTCATCTGAAAGCCTGGACTACATCTACTTCATGTGTTCTTCCACCTCCTGGAATGGAAGAAAAATTCTGTCTCTGGAGAACGTACATGTTTTTCTTGGCCAAGAAATGTGATGAGAGAACTCATTACCAAATCTGTCTCATCCTGGCTTAGCTCCCCTCATTCATTTCACAGAGGCTATCCGATATTCTTTTTAAACAGTGACTGATAAATCCTTATATAACACCAAGCACCTGACTCACAGCCAAGGACTCTGAAATTCTCAGTTTAACAGTGGTTCTGTTTTTCTTAAATAACAGACCTGCTCTGAATGTCTTCTTGTCTGTTCCCTTACCCTGGATGGCTCCCTTGGGAGCCCACTGACTGATGACTTCTGCCCCAGGAATTTCACGTGAGCTTCAGGACAATATTCTGGCCAGATAACTGGTCATAGGTACAAGCCTGGGGTGTTCAGGCAGTCAAGCTGGGTCTCACATCACAGTGTGCTGACGCACTAGAGCAGCAGTTGTGGGAGCTGCAAAGCACTGCCAGGACGCCAGCCACTCTCAATGATCCCTGGGCTTAGAAGCAGAGGTCTGCACCTGCTGCAGGTCACCATGTTGGTGTTTTTCATCAAACTGAGTTCAGGTTGACCCACTTCATGAGTAAAGAACTCAATAATCTTCAAGTCAACATTATAAGGCCTGGTGTTATTTTCCAGAGTGACACTGATTTCTCTGTGGACCCCACAAAAAACAATCTTTTACTTAAAGGGATCAGAGTTCAGAGTTTAGGGCTGTAGAGTATAATATAGAAATTGGGGGGTGGCTAGACAAACCAGAGGCAAGTGAGTTGATTTAGCATTATTTAAATTTTCTGAGTTCTCTCTCTCCTCTATAAGGATCATAGGTAAGCACTATACAGTGCTGCTGTGGAAGGCTCTGGGGCTCTCTAAGAGACCCCTAATCAATAGGCTTATGGTACCAGTTCTGTGCTGGAATTTCCTACCTATGATAGGTGTATCAACAAAGAAAGTCACAAAGGAAAGGAGTGTCTCAATCCAGCAGGGGGTTTGAAGAGTGGGGAATTTAGATAGTTGTTCACAACATAAATCTCTCAAAGGAACTGTAATTTTTTTCTTTTTTTGCGGTACTGGGGATTGAACTCAGGGGCATTCTACCTCCAAGCTATACCCCCAGCCCTATTTTTTATTCTTTATTTTGAAACCGAGGCTCACTAAGTTGCGGAGTGCCTCACTAGGTAGCTGAGGCTGGCAGCGAACCTGGATCCTCTGGTCTCAGCCTCCCAAATGCTGGGATTACAAGCATGCGCCACCACGCCCGGCTAGGAACTGTAATTTATTTGTGACCACCAATGCATACTCACTGTAGAAAGTTAAAACAAAACATTCCCCCCGCCCCCATACTGAGGATTGAACCCAGGCACATTCTCACCCCAGCCCTATTTTATTTTTTATCCAAAAGGAGGATCTCACTGAGCTGCTGAGGGCCTTGCTACGTTGCTAAGGCTGTCCTGGAACCTGTGATCAGCCTGTCTCAGTCTCCCAAGTACTGGGATTACAAGTGTATGCCACCATGTCCAGCTGAAAATTTAAAAATTTAAAAAGAATTCTAGAGCCGGGCATGGAGGCGCATGTTTGTAATCCCAGTACTTGGGAGGCTGAGATAGGAGGATCTGGGTTGGCAGCCAGCCTCAGCTGCTTAGTGAGGCCCTCCACAACTTAGTGAGACCCTGTTTCAAAATAAAGAATAAAAAAATAGGGCTGGGGCTGTAGCTCGGAGGTAGAATGCCCCCAGGTTCCATCCCCATTACCAAAAAAAAAAAAAAAAAAAAAAGAATTCTGAAGTGCGGCAGTCTGAAGATACTATTCCTTTAAGTGTATGTACACTTTGTACATCAGTGATGAAGCCATCTAGTTGTAGTTCTGCTACCACATTCTCTGTAGACTATAAGAAACACATCCTTATCTTCTCTCCTCTCCCTATTTAGACTTTTCTTCTTCAGAGACACATTAATTTTTAAAAAAATCACTTTTGGGATTTTCACTGGGTTTGTGCAATTTATTTTCATTCTCTGTGTGTGTGTGTGTGTGTGTGTGTGTGTGTGTGTGTAGCTGTCATCACAAAAATGCCACATGTGGGCTACAAAGCTGATATGTTAGATAATTATCATTTTGGATTAGAAAACTATGACCATTTAGGAAGGGGAAAACACAATGAATGGTTATAAGGAAAGTTTATATTTCTTTTTTTTTTTTTTTTTTTTGCAGTACTGGGGATTGAACTCAGGGACATTCTACCTCTGAGCTATACTCCCAGCCCTATTTTTTATTCTTTATTTTGAAACAAGGTCTCACTAAGTTGCAGAGGGCCTCACTAAGTAGCTGAGGTTGGCTGTGAACCCGGATCTTCCGGTCTCAGCCTCCCAAAATGCTGGGATTACAAGCATGCACCACCACACCCGGCTGAAAGTTCATATTTCTTATGGCCAAAGAGAATTTAGAAGGATATTAGCTCACTACTACTATTATTACTGAAAATGATTTGATTGCTGATTTTTTTAGGTCCTTGTTCTTAATAAAAAATAAATTTCAAACTAAATTTAAATGTATTTGATGCTGAAGTGCTGATTAAATAAACAATGTGACAGTATTTCTGCACACTGAAAAATTCAAAGTCCAATTGAAACTTAAAAAATAATACAATTTGAATTTCTTCCAGAATTAAAAGTTCACCTTAGCAGGGTGTGATGGTTCATGCCTGTAATCCCAGTACTTGGGAGGCTGAGACAGGAAGATCACAGGTTTAAGAATAGCCTCAGCAAGTAGTGAGTCTCATCAACTGAGCGAGACCCTGTTTCAAATTAAAAATAAAAAATAGGGCTGGAGCCGGGCGTGGTAGCGCACGCTTGTAATCCCAGCATTCGGGAGGCTGAGACCGGAGGATCTGGGTTCTCGGCCAGCCTCAGCTACTTAGTGAGGCACTCCGCAACTTAGTGAGACTCGGTTTCAAAATAAAGAATAAAAAATAGGGCTGGGGGTATAGCTCGGAGGTAGAATGCCCCTGAGTTCAATCCCCAATACCACCACCAAAAAAAAAAAAAAATAGGGCTGGGGTTGTAGCTTGAAGGTAGAATATCCTGGGTTCAATCCCTAGAACCAACCAAACCAAACAAACAAACACATTCTTTGTAATAGAATGTTTTTCCTTTTTTGCCCTGTCAAAGGGACACACTTTAAAAAAAACACACACAAAACACTAAAGAGTTCACTATCTCAAAGTATGTGAAACTGTTCAACTAGCATAGCCCCCAAAATTATCTGTTAAAAAAAATGACTTTGGCCTCTCTGGAACATATTAACCATGTCAGTCATGTGGGAAATGCCCTTATCTCTCCCTTTTCTCCTATCTAACTTGAGCAGCCTATTTAGAAACGAAAACTATGACTCCCACAAGGTAGAAATGCCACTGCCTAATCTCAAAAGGGAAGAAGAACACTTGCCAAGTGGAAGTAGGATGCCTCATGGGATCTGTAAATTATGTCTTTTGTCCACATACAACCTCAGTCTATTGACAAGAAGTCCTACCAAAAAATCATCAGAAATGTGATCAGGCTAAATTGCTTCTACAGCTATGCAGAATTATAGTTTTGTACTTTTTTTTAAAACTGGGGAAAAAGAAGTTAAAAAATTAACTCGTCGAGATAACCTTCAGTTGTAGCGTGCCAAAATGTCAATATTCCCAATCTGACACTTACCAAACTGTGAAGGAAAATAATTTAAACTATAAGAAGAAAGGAGAAATTTTTGGTTCAAGTACTGAGAGCTTTGTTTCTTCTTACAAGGATTTGCTTATATGTTCAATTCTAATTAGGTTTCAGAGGGCAGCACATGATGACACATGGAGACAGAGGACAGTGGTCTGAAGATATTTTCTTTCTTTCTTTTTTTTTTTTTTGTGGTACTAAGGGCTGAACCCAGGGGTATTCCACCTCTGAGGTACACCCCCAGCCCTATTTTTTATTCTTTATTTGAAACAGGGGCTCACTAAGTTGCGGCGGGCCTCACTAAGTAGCTGAGGCTGGCTGTGAACTCAGATCTTCCAGTCTCAGCCTCCCAAGTACTGGGATTACAAGTGTGCGCCACCACGCCCGTCTTGAAGATGTTTTCTTTAACCTCATCCCCACTTGAGTAAGGTGATATGACTAAGGTTAGATGACTAATAGGCTCTGGGAAGACAGATGAATTGTTCCTGTACTGCTTGATACAGAGTTCAAAGGTTCTTCAGTATTCCATTTCTGAAATTCATGTATTTATGAGATCTGAACACACTTTGTCAGACCATTTGACTTTTCAATACCAGGATGGAATGTACAGAAGGAAAGGTCCAATCCCATCAACCAACTAAATGGCTTGCTTTTTCCTCCATTCTACGCTTTCTGTTGGCTATTCACTGTAAGTATATATTAATTGGTTGCAACGTTCTAGGGAGTTATTGCATAAATGTTAGCAGTAGCTTTGATTTCTTGGGCTACCACTCCACTGTCATCTCTCAGTGTAGACAGCATTAAGAAATTGCCAGAATTAATTAAGAGAATAGAGAACAGCTTTTTGGAAACACTACTGTTTTTTTGCCTTACTGGGGATTGAACCCAGGGGCATTTTACCTCTGAGAGACATCCCCATCCCTATTTTTATTTTTTATTTTGAAACAGTTTCTCACTAAGTTGTGGAGGGCCTCACTAAGTAGCTGAGGCTGGCCATGAACCTGCAATCCTCCTGTCTCCACCTCCCAAGTACTGGGATTACAAGTGTGCGCCACCACGCCTGGCAACATTACAGTCTTTTTTTTTTTTTTTTTTTT
>PVLC010009283.1:0-54646 GCA_004027655.1 Graphiurus murinus | reverse complement strand
TGCCTGCCTTTCTCCTTCGAGCTTTGCTGCCCCCGTGTGGCGCATGCTGCACACTGCATGCTGTCTTCCCTGCAGGAGCTCTGACCCCCTGACCCAAGCAGTTCTACTCACAGGGTTGGTAGGGGTAGGAGACTGCGTTGACCAGAGCATTCTAAGGTCTAGTGCTTATTCACTGGAGGTCAATCTTTCTGCCCACTGGAGACAACCTCCATCCCTTGTCTGTGTCAAGTGCCCAGGTGGTTTCAGTGATGGATTACACTGGTCTCAAAAGGAGAGTGAAGGTGATTTGCAGACCCCCAGACACCTACTTTCCTCCCTGTACTGCTGGCATAGACTTGTGGAGGATGTGCTGGCCTCCCTCCCCAGAGCTGAGCAGATGCGGGCTCTTGCACTTGGCATCTGAGGTGCTGAGGGGGAAGCTGCATTTCTCAACTCACCTATGACCTGTGGACTTTCCCCCTCTCCCCTGGTGCTGACTCTCTGTTCTTTTGTATGGTGCTGGTGGTTTTGGAGTTTGTTTCCCTTTAACCTTTAGAGTAAAGGTGTGATGTCCAATTCAACTGAGTTAATGATTTGCATTTTCTCCAGTAGTAAAATGCACAATTGTAATAGATTACATATATATATATATATATATATATATATATATATATATATATATATATGTATTGAGGATGGAACCCAAGGGCATTCTACCTCTGAGCTCCACCCCCAGCCCTATTTTTATTCTTTATTTTGAAATAGGGTCTCACTAAGTTGCAGAGGGCCTCATTAAGTAGCTGAGGCTGGCTGCGAACCTATGATCCTCCTATCTCAGCCTCCCAAGTACTGGGATTACAAGAGTATGCCACCACACCTGGCATACAATGTGTGAAATCTTGTAGGTTGGAATCAATTTCAACCATCTGCCACTCCAATTTCACGCCCATTGTTCAGAGTAGTCATGCCTATACCTGGTTATGGCAGGGAAAGTAGAAAAGTATATTCATAGAAACACCCTTTCTCCTTTAATGCATTAAATTGGTCTTTTAATTGAGCTTTGTGAAGAAATGAGAGAATTCCCAAGATGAGAAGATTTATCGTTTGAGAGGGAAAAGTGATTTGAAAGGCTCAAGATAGCTCAAGAAAGCCACTCAGGTGGCCATGGTGTCAAAGGGAGGCAGACCTGGACTCTTCCTTTGTCACTTTCTGGAGAAAGCCAGATGGAGGAGCTGGACATACAGCTCCTGACAATACCCAGGTCCCCATCCCTGTCGTCCTCACATCACTGAGTCTTTGTCTTCAGGGTCCCTCTGTGTTTCTCCACCAGTGAACCAATCCACTCCATGGTTTTCTGCTTGGCTTCTTCCCAGCTGTACATTGGCTTATAACCCAGATCCTGCTGAGCTTTCTTATAGGAAAAGGTGAACACACTATTTGTCAATGTCAGTAAGTATCTGGTAAAGGGGGGTTGATATTTATAAATGGGACTCAGCAGGAAGCTCACTGTTTCCAGCAGGAAGGCCAGCCAGTACATCACAGAGAGAGGAAGGCTTAGACTGGAATCAAGGCAGAAACCCCATTCTTTGCTCAAGGTATAATTGAAATTATCAAAGCTCAGGTGAGGTGTGTCATCTGCAATATAATAGAACTGTCCTTGGATGCTGGTGGCTTTCCTGGGGTCCAGCATGGTCCTGGTGGCCAGAACATGTGCCCAAGCCACATTGTCAACATAGACTGGGTTGACTACAGAGAATTTGCCTTGGTTTTCCATGATCCCATTGTTCTCAAGGGCCCTATTTACAGTGTCAGAAAGGACTGGACTTCCTTCCCCATAGATATAAGTGGGCCTTAAAGCACAAGTTGATAAGGTGCTGCCGTTCTTAAGAGGGCTCTCGTTAGCTGCCAGCACAGCCTTCTCAGCTAGCTTTTTGCTGTATGGGTATGGAGTGGACCATGTAGTCTCACGATGCTCTTCCTCATGACTATTCCGGATGATATCCTTGTAGGAGTTTGGTCCGACTACATTTGATGAGCTGGTGTAGATGAAGATTGGCACACTAGCTTGGACACAGGCTTCCAACAGGAGCTTCGTACCTGCCAGTGGAAAGCAAGTTGTCAGTGTCTGGTAATAACCCCAAATGCCCTCCTTGCCCATAGAATCATGTTCTTCTCCATCCTCCACCCCAACAGAAGGAATACTCGAGATTCAAGTGCAACCTTCTGTGTATATTTAAATTTCTGCTCTCCTACTGACTGCTTGTGGGGCCTTGGCCAAGTTCCATGTCTGTCTCAGCCCTGGATTACTCATTAAAATCCTGAGGATAATGTCTCTGAACTCTTTTGTCCAGGATAGGTGAACAGAGGCACCTGGACCAGAGCACAGCATGTGTTATGTGGTGGTGGCCTTCCCTGCCTCACCCTGTTCTCCTTCCTCATCTACCCACCTGCTCCATCGCACTTCCAAACACAGTACCTTTCACATTGACATCCATGATGGTCTCTCTGGGAATGGCACCCAGTATATCAACAATGGCGGCCGTGTGGATGACAACCGAGATGCCCTGGCAGGCTCTTCTCAGGCACTGGGCATCCAGAATGTCTCCTTCCAGCACTGTCACCTTGACCTTTGTCTGCAGCTCTGTGGGAACACAGGGAGATCATTGAGATGATCTCTGGATGGGCTGGGAATATTCATGATCAAGGTGACAGTTATGTAAGTCTCCAAGTTCTATCATAGTGGAGAGATGTTGGAGAGGGGCACCATTCATGGAAAGAAATAATTAAGGAATTTACAGACATTAGAATATGCAGCATGTTTGGGAAAGAGCAAACAATTGTTTTTACCTCATTTCATTTCAGAAAATGAGTCTTACCAGAAAGTCAAGGGAAGTTCATTAAATCCCTTTAGGAGAGCATAGGAGGTGATGGAGTTAGAGAGAGGTGGAGAGAAATTGAACCTAATTCTGTAGGGAATGAGAAATCACGTATGGAACTGCAATTTAAGGAGAAACAAAGGCATAGGAAGCTAATCTTGGCTTCAAGATGTAAGAGAAAGCAGGGTCAGCAATGGAAATGTCATAATAGTTCTGCTAGAGGTCCAATGATCAGGAACAGGGTTCCAGCAGTGGGAGCAGAGGAGGGGAGACACACAAGATGTGGATATTAGTCCTTCTTGAGAAGACCCTGTTACTTATGGTATGTGTGCTGATAGGAAAAGGAAGAGTTAACGTCAGCTTTAGAGTTTCCTGATTGGTCGACTAGAAGAAGAGTGAAGCTATTAATGGTGAGTCTAGGATGTTCTCCAATGGTGGATTTAACTGAACATCTCTAATCAGATATCAGATGTTATGAAAAGCAGAGACCAATACCACAAGAACAGCCATGGCAGCCATCTAGCCTGGAACAGCAGATGCAGCTTCTGCGTGCCCAGGCTTCTCTGAAATCCACGGGACTGACACCACCAATCATGGTGTTTCCTCAAATTAGCATCAACATGGTGCTGCATGCCACCAGTCTCAATTCCTTACACTTGCGTGTGCTTCATAACTTGCATGTCAATTCTCAGATTGCTTCCTTCCTTTCCTATTTACCTCATCATGATGCCTCTATCACCTCCTGTACAGGTGAGGAAGTGAGGTCAGAAGACAAGTCTGAGCATACACTCACAGCAAAGGCTACCCCTGCCCGGACCCAAGCCTTGCTCACTTTCCCCTGCGGCCAAGGCAGAACTGGATGTTTGCTATCAAGTTTCTGATAGAGTAAGGATAAGTCAGTTGAACTGAAATGGACAATGAAGCCCAGGATCAGGGAGGGACACAATCAGAGCAGGAATGCAGGGCTGGAGAAAGCCCTTCCTGGAGTACAAGTAGAACTTCTTGCCTTCTTAATCCTTTACTGAGTTTTGTGTACTCCTGGCCTCCTCCCCATGTCTGGTGGCTTCAAGAAGGCTCTGAAGTGGAGGAGGGAAGTGCAGGGTGGTGGCAGCAGGTGGGCCTGACTTGAGAGTGGCTTTCTCTGGTTGTGTCCTTGGTGCCTACTCTTTACCAAGTCTCTCTGCTGCTGTCTGCCGAGGAACTAGCTCTCAGAGCTGGCGCTGTAACGAGGTAGGAGAAGTCTAGAGTCTAGAGGAAAGGGACCCTCATCTGTCAGTGCACAGGGCCCCTGAAAGCCAGCAACAGGCACTTTGGGTGCTTGGGGCTAAGCTGGAGCTCCTGCCTTGTCTAAGACACTGAGGACTTGGCAGGTGTTTTGTGTAGATGCAGCCTGCATCCTTTTTTTGTGTGTCAGCTGCATTACAGGGAGGCCTAGAGAGAAACCACCAGGCAATCTAGTCCTTAAGAGCACAGATACTGCAGCTAGGGCTCCTGGGCTCAACTCCAAATGCTTTATTCTAATTGTATGACCTTGGGCAAGTTAATTAACCTCTCTGTGCCTGCCTCCTCATCCATAAAAATAAAATAAAATAAAATAAAGGAGGATAACAAAGTTACTTCTCTCCTAAAGGTGACATAAGGAGATAATTAGTTGATGTACCAACATGCCACACCCTGCATACCACAAGAAGAAAACCATAAGTATTCTCTACTCTTACCCATTGCAGGTCCCTGCCCATCCATCACACCCTGAACTGCTACAGCTGGGAAGAGCTGAGCCTTGCCCTTTCCTGCCATTCTGCCATTGGATATTAGTTTGCAAATGTTGCTGAGACCTAAGTCTTACAGTTAGTATTGGTCAAGTGTTAACACTTGGTTACAGAGGCTCCATTGAAGCAGACAGGTAAAGAAATGGGGCATTGCATGAGGCCAGAGAAGAGCAGAAAGAACAAAGCAATGGGCCATTGTGTGCAAGTTGTGTCCTCTTGGCACCCTGGGCCTGCAAGTAGTCACCCAGTGTCTCCACTATGGTTAGGGGTGGTGGGGGCCATGAGAGAGACTAAAAACTCATAGTGCTGACAGGTAGTTCCAAGGCTAAGACTTTACCCTGAAGCTGCTTCCCGTATGACCTCAGCCCAGTCACCCTCCTCTTTTTGTATTTAGAGATTCCCACTGTCCAGATGGGTGAACTACCTTTCTTATTTTCCACATGTGGTGTTTTGAGCATGTGGGGAAGAAGCAAATTTAAAAATGCACTATCGATCAAGTGGTTATATTTTCACCAGGGGCAGCAGTTTTGGAATAGAATAAAGGGCTGCCCCAGCAAACCAGCTGTCCTTTCCTTTCTGGGTAAAGAACAGGGAGGGATGGTGTGCAACTTGTAGGAAGATCCATAAGAGGTATCTCTCGTCACTCTGTGTCTATCTTGCAGTTGACTTTGTGCCAATGACGTGATTATTCTCTCTCTCTTTCTCTACCTGTCTCTATGTCTCTCTATTTCTGTCTCTTTCATACATGCAAATGTAATATTATGGTCAATGCCTTTTATCTCACATCTAGTGAAGATGATAAGTGATCTCTCTTCCCACAGATAAAACAGAAAGAAATGAAACACACAATCAGACCCAGGCTAATCAACAGAGGCAGGGACCCACTGTGAGGTCTCCAGCTGAGAGGTCCTTTGCAGATGTAGCACACCAATTCCCAAGTACAAAACCTCCAGCCCACCAGAGTTCTATAGGCAGATGAGAGAATTGATGTGCAATTTTCTAGCTGGGAAGGAGAGAGTCTGAGAGGCCCCATAGCTGCCTATGGCTGCCCTGTCTAGCAGTGGATTAGGTCAGAACTCTGTCTTCTGACAGATGTGCAGTGTCCTTTATGCTGTGCCATCCATGATTACTCCTGATGAGCTTAGGCATAAGAGGAGCCTTATGGCTCCAAGTTTCCTTCATTTGACAGACAAGTCTCCCCCGCCACACACACACACACACAAACACATAGACACTCACTTGGGTTTCCAGTGAAGCCATACACTCCAGCCTTGAGGTTACTTACTAGAAAATTCCTCTTTGGTTTCCAGGCTGAAGACTTTATCCAGGGCCCTGATCTCTTGCAGGTCCTTTTCCTGTGCCAACAGGTGGACGATCCTCTGGCCAAGAAACCCTCCAGCTCCAGTCACTAGGCAGCTCCATCCAGCCATGGCCAGTGCAGGAAGCAGGACACAGTGGGGAGCAGGGGGGATGGCTTGGAGAGAGCTAAAAAGAGAAACCCAATGGAGCCCACGAAATCCTCTAAATGACATGGAGATAAAGACCTTCTCCAACTCACTACTCCTTCTGTTCTCTTATAACACAGATAACATCTGTAACTCCATGGTCTGTGGAGATTTCTCCCACCAGCAAGCAAGCAACCAATTCTACATATGACACCTATAATTCAAGTCAGTTCAGATGCCGTTTACCTGGAGACAAGGTCTGATCCCCCAGGGTGAGGACTGTGTCCATTTGCAATGGGTGTGTAAAGCCCCCTCACAATTTACATGCCTGTTGCAAACCATAGATAGTTTTCTTTAAACCTGTGTTTCAGAGTAACTGTCTACAAACCTGGATTCCAAGAAACCCTCTTGCTTGAATTTTGGCACTTGAGCAGCTCATAGAATTCAGGTAAATAATTACTTATGTCTGTTAGTCTATTACAAAGGATATTACAGAGGACAATGATAAAGAAAGGCTTAGGGTGAGGGGTGGAGGAAGGGGCATGGAGTTTCCATGATCTTGTTGGACATACCACACTCCAGGAAACTCCTCTTGTACAGCTCTGTAGAAGTTTTCCAAAGGCTGCCCTTTTGGGTTTTTATGGAGACTTCATTGTGTAAGCACAGAGGAATCAAGGAAAAGTGTGGTGAGATGCTTTTGGACTTAAAGAGTTAGGCCAAGAGATAACAGACTGGGTGAGTAACACCATGGGGCCAGTCTGATTAGATTCCTCAGCATTCCTTCCTTGACCGGATGAGCCAGAGCCCTCTGAAATGTGGAAGGTCTTATGACCTAATGTCTCTTACATGCAGAGGGATAGAAGCTTTAAGCTTTAGCAAACCCCACTACTTATATATCATAATATCAAAAGCCACATTCTGGTTTTAAAACACAGATCCCTTATGTCAATGGATACAGAACTCAAAAGAGTTTGCCACATTACTTAAACCCCACTCCATCTTTGGTAATAATTCCAGACTATCATATCATATGAATATTTTTCTCAGGGAGAGTCCACTAAGGATTGTAGACTCCCTTTTCTTCTCCACAATTCCAAAAACAAAGATATTCTCTGAAAACATAGAGCTTCACACTTTCAGGCATCTGGGATAATTGATCTAAGTACATTTTTCCCCCTGCTCTGAGTTTTGCTGAGGGTGGTTAGAATATATTAATTTTTCTTTTGTTAGTATCCCATTTACTTTTTCCTTTATCCTCAGCTCCTCCTCCTCTATTTTATTAATACCCACACTTTTTCACATTTGAAGGGACAGTAGGTTCAGCCACTATTCTTGTGTAGACTGCAGGAAGCAATTCTAGTCCAGGAAGCACCTGCCCAATGTTCAACCCCATCCAGCTTGGTTTCATAGTTGTAGGACCCTGGACTATTTGACCACCCTGCAATATAGCTGCATTCCCTCTTTCCCTCAATTTGGCTGGATGGGGTGAAACACAACCCATCCCATTAGACCCTTAGGAATTCTGACATAAGGTTTCTCAGGACTCATCTCTACTCCAGCACATGCTGTTTGTATCTGTTTCACTCCACATTCTCACTGCCATGACCCAAAATACATGACAACCACATCTTAGAGAAAGGAAGATTCATTTGCTTACAGTTCTGGAGATTTCTTAGGCTGCAGTCCATGTTAGGTCAGGATACAGCTGTGGAGCTCAGGGCATGGCGACAGAAAGCACAAGTGGAGGGATTTTGCTTTAACATCCCGGAGAGATGTTAAAGCAGCAGAGAACATTAGAGAAAGGGGTTCATGGCCATATATAAAGTCGCCAAGGCCACATCCCCAGTGACCCACCCTCTCCAGTCACTCTACCTGCCTACGTTACCATCCAATAAACCAATTACAAATGGAGTTATTCACTGATGATACTAGATTCATTGTTATTCCATTATATCACATTTGAACATCAATTCGTGAGCTCTTCAGGGGACATTCTATATCTAAACCATAATAGTACCCCTGGACAAAGGACCAGGGCATCAGGTAGGTGGTAATTAAAAAAAAACTCACTTGAGGTTATATAGGCAAGAAACAATTACACACACACAGACACACGTTTTATCAGCTATATGCACACACAAATATACATACATATATATATTCCTTGTGAGGAAAAGCTGCACAGTCATTTCATCATGCTTCCCATTTTCCTCTCCAGATCCACCAGGAAAGCAGAGCACTATCTAGGGAGCATTCCTTCAGTCTACCCATGCTGAGTGTGAGCATACGCCCGTGAAGGTGTATATGGCAGCCAGGCATGCCTGTATCTTCCCACTTTAGACAATCAATGTTTTAACGGCCCCTCCCATTTTTCTAGCAACGGGAAGCTCTCTACCTCTTGCTAGATATCATGGGCTGTACAGTGAGTTTGTTGGCCTGCAGGATTGACATTTGTCTGTTCAAATTAGCAATGGCTTCTGCTCTGTTTTTTCTGAAACATTCTGAGTGCCAGTCTCTGGCACTGTGTAGACAAAGCCCAGTCCAGAGTCAGTGTCTACTTCTTTCAAGAGCACTAATGGCATCAGTCTTCCTGTCCAGCAATGTTTAGGACCTTCCTGCCAGGGATTCAATAGCTATCTGCTGCCTCTGTCCCTTTTGTGGGCAGACAGAGCAGTATTCTCTTGCTTGGTGTGCATGAAAGGGCAAGAGAGGATCATGTCTAGATTCAGCTCCATCTATGTATTGCTGTAATGCCCCTTCGTTAACTCACTTTGGGTTGCCAGGTGCCACCTACAGTGAGCACATGAGGCTATCAACTTGTTAATTCCAGTCACCTTCCAAACCTAGAAGGATGTTTCTCTGATGGGAATTATGTCCTACTTGAATGCACTCCTGATGTATCTCATATGCTGTGTCTCATATGGGTGTCTTTACTGCATCAAGTTCCACTGCTTTCTGTCTATTCTTGTAGCCAGGCCATTGGCTGATGCCTGTGAGTCACCAAAGCCCAGGGCATAGGGATTCTTATCTTTTTTTTTTTTTTTTTTCCGGTACTGGGGATTGAACTCAGGGGCATTCTACCTCCGAGCTATCCCCCCAAGCCCTATTTTTTATTCTTTATTTTGAAACCGAGTCTCACTAAGTTGCAGAGTGCCTCACTAGGTAGCTGAGGCTGGCCTCGAACCCGGATCCTCCGGTCTCAGCCTCCCGAATGCTGGGATTACAAGCGTGCGCCACCAGGCCCGGCTTCATAGGGATTCTTATCACTGTTGCATTTTCTAGCATACTTGCAGTTGGCTGAGTTGACTTGTTATCTTCCTTGATCAGAGCACATTCTGTCTAAAGAGAATGCTGTCCCTTAACTTGCAAACTGCCAATCACAAACCCAGGAGCCATTTTTTCATCATTTGAGAGCTATTTAGATAGAATCCAGTAGCTCTTCAGATAGTTTCAGTCCTGGGGGAAATGAGGCTCCGTGTTCGTCACCACCTCCTCCCTACATTGCATAGGTAGCATGGTCCTCTGCAAACCATTTTCATCTGAGTCTGGTCTCTTTGGGCACTATCATCCCCAGTAGCATGTTTCCCTGGTGTCACCCAAGACACCATGGTATTGTAGATCTCCAGATTATTTTAATTACTGTTTTTATTTATTTATTTATTTATTTATTTATTTATTTATTTATTTATTTTGGGGGGTACTGGAATTGAACTCAGGGGCATTCTACCTTCGAGCTACACCCCCAGCCCTATTTTTTATTCTTTATTTTGAAACCAGGTCTCACTAAGTTGCGGAGTGCCTCACTAAGCAGCTGAGGCTGGCCTTGAACCCGGATCCTCTGATCTCAGCCTCCCAAATGCTGGGATTACAAGCATGCGCCACCACACCCGGCTTTAATTGCTGTTTGCAAAGGTAGTTTTGATTTATTTCTAACAATGAGAAAGAAAGGTGAAAATTATCAGAATCCAAAAGGTCTCTCTGCACCAACCCTCTCAAAATATAAAGGCAGGAGATGAGGAAGGAAGGGTTCTTGAGCACAATGGCTTCAGGCTGTGACAAACTCTGCCACAAGTTCACTTTGCAAGAAGGTTCACTGCAACCTGACATCAAAAATTAATTAAAAACTTCAGCTTGGCATGCTTGTACAAGTCTGTAATCCTAGTACTTGGGGGGCTGAGACATAAGGATAGTAGTTTCCAGACCAGCCTCAGCAACTTAGATCCTCAGCAAACTAGCAAGAACCTTTTCAAAACAAATATAAATAAGTAAATAAAAGGGGTTGGGGGTATAGCTTGTAGGTAGAATGTCCCTGGGTTTGATCCCCTGTATTAAAAACAAACCCCACAACAACAACCCTCTTGTCCCAGTCTCCAAAGTACTGTGATTATAGGCATGTGCCACTACGCCTAGCTCAAAAAAATTTTGTAAGGACATCTCCACAGTAACTTTCTGCAAATAAAGATACTAAGGGGAAGACAGGAAATATTTTGCTGCTCGCCCTAAAAGGTGAAAAAAACAAAAACAAAAAACCAGGGGATAATGGGACCTCGCTAAGGGCCCTAAAACTCTGGCAAATCATCTGACCTCTCTGATCAGGAGGATCACAAAGGCCCCAAAGACTGAGAGCCACCAACACATATTCTGCAAAAAGGAGAATCATTGGAGGGAGACATATCCCCTATGCTTCAAGAAAAGCCATATGGTCAGTAAGACTTTTCATAGCAGATGGCACAACTTGCAGAGGAAAAGCCTCACAAAATCCCTAAGAGTAACCCTGAGGAGACTTGATTGACCCTGATAGCAAAATAATGTTATAAAAAGTTATGTTTGCCCAACATAGGGCTACCTGTTTGGTTGAACACGCAGAACAGTGTGACTCAGTGGAAACCTGAGAAGATATGTTTACACAGCCACAGAAACCTCAGTGGAGCCAGGAAAGCAGTCTAAGGGAAGGGGAGGCGGATGACTGAGGTTCATTATTGGAAATATATTGGCTATGTGTACATATGTAAAAATACTAATGTAAATCTCAGTACTCTGTATGGGAAGTGAGGAGTTGGAGCGGGGGGGGGGGGATGACACCAAGTGCTATGTGCATGTATGTCATTGTCAACATGATTTATGATGTGAGATCACAATGCACCAATAAAAGCACATAAAAATAAAATAAAATTTAAAATAAAGAAAACAAAAATTAGGACTCAGGGGTTGTCTTCTAAAGATATAAATGAAGTTCTATATACTCTTAATTTTTTCGTTTGTAATATCTACAGATATTTTCAAAAACATTCTTTGCAAGGACCCTTTCCTATGGTCCTTTACAAATATCGACATAGTTGAGAAAGGTGGTGTTGTTTTGCTTCCTTGTAACTTGAGAAGATATGCTCATGTATCCACAGTAATTGGATCACTTTAACTGTCTGCCAACTCAATCACATACAAAGTCTTTTACAAATTCTATTTCTTAAAAAAAAAACCCTCTTTTATAACCTTTAAATAGCTTTAAAAATTTACCTAATTCTCCACTCCATTTTGTAATATATTTCTTTATACTTGAGGATCAAAATTTATCCTATTTTTTTGGTATTGGAATTGAGCCCAGGGCCATTCTACCTCTAAGCTACAACATCCCACTCAGCCATATTTGATTATTTTGAATCAGGGTCTCACTATGGTTTGCTGGACCTCATAAGTTGCTGAGGCTGGCCTTGAACCTGTGATCCTTCTGTCTCAACCTCCTGAATACTGGGATTACAAGCATGCACCACCATGCCCTGCTCAAAATTTATCCTTTTGAACGGAACTTTTTGTTTTGTGTTGTTTTTGCTGGTTTTCCCTTTTATCTTCTGCCATGTGAGGCTATAATAGTAAGAAGGTCTTACCAGACCAAAAATCAGTTTCTTGTTCTTGAATTCCTATGTGCAAAACTATATGAATTATTCTCCTCTTCCTCCTCCACCTCCTCTTCCTCCTCCTCCTCCTCTTCCTCCTCCTCCTCCTCCTCCTCCCCTTCCCCCTACCCTTCTCCTTTTTCTTACTCTTATTCTGCACTGGGGGACAAACCAGGGTCATTCTATTTCTGAGCTACAACCCTATCCCTTTTTTTGTTTTGTATTGTTTTGAAACAGGGTTTTGCTAAGTTGTTGAGGATCTTGCTAACATGTTGAAGCAGCCCTTGAAATTGAAATCCTCCTGATTCAGCCTCCCAAGTACTGAGATTATAGGCATGCACCCGCAGCATTGGCTGAGTTTCTGCTCTTTATAAATTTCAAATGCTCAAGTATTCTGTTAGAGCAGCACAAACATACTAAGACAGAGTTCTTGTGCAAATTAGCTAACTTAAATTGCGTGTGTGTGTGTGTGTGTGTGTGTGTGTGTGGTTAAGTTTTTGTGCAGTACTGGGTGTTCTACTCAAAGGTGTACTCCACCACTGTGCGATGTGATGTTTCGATGCTGTTGAAGAGAACTTTAAAATGAGTTACTTTTTTTTAGCCTACTTTGAGGCCACGCTAATATGGAATAGGGCCAGAGGTAGAGCTTTATGCAGATGAACCTGACTTTTCGACAGATCTTACTATTTGATATTTGTAGGTAATCTCTGCCCTGTTTTTGAGTACTATTCTACTTATGATTGTCAGAAACCAATGTTCTCATATACTGTTTCTTCAACCTATTTGAAGATCAGTTAACATAATAATATCACATCTAAAATCTGAATCAAGCAGGAAGGCTAAGAGAGCTCTTAATTTCCTCTTTTTTTCTTTTGTGGAAAAAGCAGAAAAATGTTTTCCTGGATGTACATTGTCAACCTTTAAATAAATCAGGTTCTCCTTATCTTTCCAAAATTGCACTTAAATATTCACATTAATGTAAACAACAGCAAAATTCTCCATATATAACTTATGGATAACAGGCTACTTTGATTCAATTATAAATAAATCTCCATCTCAATTTGCTATTTTTATATAGGCATGAAAAAAGCTATTACTATCAACAGATTTTAGTTTGGAGGATACAAGCTTAATAAAGTGTTCTTCTAAGTTTAATAAAGTGTTTAATAAAGCTTAATAAAGTGTTCTTTATAGTTTATAAGGCTTGTACACTTTGAGAATATGAATACATGTAACATACAAAAGAATCTAGTAATAATTAGCAGGACAGTTACACAGATATCCTGTGTGTGTGTGTGTGTGTGTGTGTGTGTGTGTGTATGTTAATGTACTTAACCAACAAGGAGAAGATAAACAACCACAACCACAGTGGTGAACAACATACAGATTAAATAAATACCAGGTGTCTATTAGGACATCTATAACACAATGCCCTCACCCCAACAGGAATGCTGGGGTGATCAATTAAGAGCAGCAACAATAATAACCAGCCATGAAGTAGATATAGCTTTAAATACCAGGTTTCAACTAGGGCATCAACAGTACTAATAATCACAACATGAATGGTAGGGGCTAAAGATTATATATATATATTAAATAGTGTTAAAGAATGGTAACAATAAGAGAATATGACTTGGAATAGGAAGGCAAAAATGTTTGGAAGATTCAAAAGGAAGCCAGGCATGGTAGCTCACATCTGTAATTCCAGTACTTAGGAGGCTAAGACAGGAGAATGAGAATTTCAGATTTGATGACAACCCCAATAACTTAATGAGATTATTCTAACCCATTTATCAAGACCTTGTTTCAAAATAAAATAGTAATAAGAGCCGGGGTGTAGCCTAGAGTTAGAATGATCCTGAGTTCAATTTCAGTACTGAAAAATAAAATAAACAAATAAAAAAGTATATTCAAAAGGAGAAAAGAGAGAAAGTGGAAGAGAGCAAGTGAAGGCCATAAAGGAGAAAAAAAGATGAACAAAATAGAGATAATGAGAGAACAGGGGAATTTGGCTATTAGTAGGCAAAGAAAAATAGAAAACAATGATGAAAAACAACCACAAAAAGCAAGAAACAAACAAAACAGTCACCAGTCCTCTAAAAAGAAGAGCAAAATAACAAAGGTTAATAAGAATAAAACAATGATTAAATTGTTTATATATATATATGTATATATATGAATCAACAATCCGGTACAAGAATAAAAAAATTAATGAAAAATGAAATAAATTTCTTCATTCAGGTGGTCAAGGGTAGAAGATGGTCCTTCTTTTTATTTCCTCTTGGGCTGTTCTCTTCTTAGAGAGAGAAAGAGCTCAGGTGTTTAAAACCCTTCCTCTTTTTATGTTGCTCACCATGTTCTTAACTGGAGTTCTCTTAAACTGAAACTGGTTGAAATGGTTCTCAGCTTCTCTGCTCCAGTGAGAGGTGGGGTGGAATGGGAAGCACCATCTACTGGAGTTTTGTCCAGATGGAATAGATTGATATACCCAGGATGGGGTCTGATACAGAGTTCTAAATGAGAAATTGTGGCAGCTGGGGTCTAGGTCTGATTCGATTTGGAACCTGTTGGATGGCATCTATTCCAGAGAGATTATATGGACACACTTTGATGACTGTGTAGATGCCTATCTCTTCTGGGCCTCTTGATCTCAAGAGCCTCATGAGGATTTCACTTGCGGGGCAGGTTAAGCAACAGCCCTGGCTGGAGGAATTACTGCATGTTCTGCATACTCTCCTGCCTTTGAATGTGGCTTTCTAAGATTTAGAACCAGAATGTAGGCATGCCAACCTGGGTCCTCTTCAGCCTGTCATGCAGACCGCCAGACTCAAAGGTAAAGTGAATTGTACTCCTCTCCATATCTCTGATCTGAATCCCCAGAGTACAATTTTCTCTATGTGTGTTTCAATCATGATTTATCTGGTGCACACTATGACTTTTGGCAAGTGGGGGCAGGGACAGTGTAGCAACATTTACCAGGAGCTCCCAGATTCCTGTAGCAGCCATCTCCACTGTGGGCTGGTCAAGATGGCTCCTGCCTCAACTCTTTGCTCATCAGTTGAGAAGTGTCTTTCAAAATTGTGTAGCCTCTTATTTACCTAAGTTCAGACTGCCTTCTTGCTGAGAAGTAGTATTCTCATTCATTCAATTCAAAGTCGTGGAGCAACTGAAAAGTGCTGCCTTCTGCTATTCTGCCATGTTTAATCCACCCTGTAGTATAATTTAAGATCAGGTATTATAAATTTGTTATTTTTGCTCAAGATTGTCTGGGCTATTCACGAACTTTGTGCTCTCACATGAATTTTAGAACATTTTTTTTAGTCCTTTGAAGAATGCCGTTGGTGTTTTGGTGAGGATTCACTGAGTCTCCAAATCACTTTTGATAATATTGACATTTTAACACTATTAATGCTTGCAATTTATGAACATGGCAGAGCTTTCCAACACTTTGTGTTCTCTTCAATTTCTTTTTTTAGTGTTTTTATATTTTCACTGTAGAGATCTTTCACTTCCTTGGTTAAGCTTATTCCTAGGTATTTTTATAGATATCGTAAATGTGATTGCTTTCACAATTTCCTTCACAGCAAATTAATCATGAAAAAAAGATACTTATTTTTCTGGGCTGCTTTTGTATCCTGTTCTTTCAGTAAAATAATTTATTATAGTAGTCTTTTGTTGGGTAAGTTTTTCTAGGTATAATAACATGTTATTATTAGAATTAGGGAAACTTTGACATTCTTCCTATTTGTGTGATTTCCATTTCAATTTCTCATCTAACTGCTCTAATTTCTAATCTAACTGCTCTAGACCTATCTTGAAAAAAAAACAAACCCAAAAAAAGAACTTAGAATGGACACTCTTATCTTGTTTCTTAGAGGAAATAATTTCAGCTTCCCTCATTCACTAAGATTTTTGCTGTGGATTGGCATACATAGCCATTTTTGTCAAGGTATGATGCCCCTTCACGTACTTTGTTTGGGATATTAATCATTTAAGGAGATGTTGAATTTTATCAAATGCTGTTTCTGCATCTATGAGATGACCTAATGCTACTTATCCTTCTTTCAGTTAAAGTGAAATGACACACATGACCCAATGGACACACATATTTGAAGTGGAAAATGTGTCCAAATTGACACACATGAATCTACATGCCAGAATGTCCAGTGCCATTGCTGGGGAGAGACATTCTGAGTAAACTTTTCTGAGACAGAGCAATTGTGCCTCAAGGTACCCCTTCAGGACTTATCACCACCCTGCCAGTTTCTTGGGAGGAAGAATGGAGACTGTTTGAGGACCAAGAAATAGAATCCCTAAACTGAAGAATTCTGAAAAGACAGCCTACTCTATAGGCATAAGACAACCCATGGGGACTTGCAAAAAGAGCCTCAACTTAAACCTCCAGCCTGGCTGCAGCCCTGTTCCCATGATACCAGAGCCCCAGCCTGTTTACTTTCCCCAAGAAATAGTGGCTGTTGACAAAGGAATCCCACAAAACCCATGATTTAGAATACCCCCTATCCCTCATTGAAACAAGGTAGCAATATTGGAAGCAGGACTGGATTGCTAAGGATGAGTCCCTGGGGGTATGGTCTTGGGAATCATATGGTTCCTCTTCCCCCGCCCTCTGCATCCTTTGACCTCCGTGATATGAGAGTGGCGGCTCTCACTCTCCCTCTCTCTGCTTCCCACCACCATGCGCTGAGCTCCACAGACCCAGCCCGACACGAACTGAATCCAATCTCCAAGAACTGTGAGCAAATAAATGTTCCTTTCTTTATGTGGTGTGTGGTCACGCTTATTGGATCAGAGCATAAGAATGCTGTCTGGAACACTGTTCATCTCTGACTCTTGAGGGTGGCACCTAGACCCCTCACCCTTCTGTGTCATAATGTCCATTTCCTATAGTGAAGGGCACATAGTAGCTTGGGTCAGAGTCACTTTTGTGGGTCAAGTTGGGTTCCCAAGTCCGCTAACCTCCAGGATGGTCCAATATAATGTCTGTGGGGACCCAGAGATGGGAACATGCAAGGTCTTTCGATTCCTGGAATAGTCCAAATTCAGACAAATGCTCTTGTCTCCAGGTGGCTCCTGACCCCCTGCAAAGGGGACAGCCTTCTGTAGTGGTGGAGCTGGGGTGGCAGACAGCTAGGTATTTTGATTCTCTTGCTATGCTCTTGTTCCAGGTATCTGAGATTTTACAGGTTTATTCTCTCTCATGTTGATTTCCAGTGTTTTCCCATGGTCAGCCACCTAAAATTGTGCTGTCACTTTGGTTCTTCCTTAGGAAGAGGAGGAGATGGGGGCAGAGCATCTGGATTCAGCCCTTTTGTCTTATCCAGGTGTGCTGACACTAAAGAAGGACAGCAGGGAATCTGGTCCTTGGGCTACTCCATGGAGAGTCATGTGGCCTTCGTGTGCAGGTGGAGAGTGCCTGAGCCCAGGTCCAGTGAGAGGAGCTGGGAATAGTCACCTTGAAATTAATGGGCTAGATTATGTGAGGCTAGAGTTGTTCTTAATTTGGGGGAGGTTCCCATTTATTTGCTATTAAAATCTGGGTATTAATTAATTGCAATAAGGAAGAAGTATACCTGTAATTATATAAAAGAGGCTGAGGGGATTTAATGACAAGCAGAGTTGAGCCCTTATGTAACTCCTTACTCACTCCTTTTGTCCACTGCAGCTGACAGGAGATATAAGCTATTAGCCTAAGTCCCTTCCTATGCCCAGGGGAACGGAGGAAAAGGGCATTATAAAATCCCACAGACTTTGCTGCACAGGGTTCCTAGAGATGGCCTTCCACACACACCTTCCCCACATGGGAAGAGAATAGGGAAGGCTGAGCAAACCTTCTCTCCCCTGTTTACCAGAGAAGAAAGGAAGGCACATAGAAGGCTGCCATCGGCTCTTCTCTATCTTCTGCATTCACAGTTGGCCATTGTCTCCTCCTCTCTGACCATCACTGCCCACTGAGCTCACTGCTTATTTATCCTCCCCAGCTGCCCTCATTTCACTATCCATGTTCATTCTCTCCAGGTGCCTTTGCAGTCACAAGGTTTCCTTTTGCGTGGGTCTCTGAGAGGAGGAGTGTGCCCAGCCAGTCCCCAGCAAGAACCGCCTGGTTCAGGGCTCTTCTCTTTTTCTTTTAGACCCCCAGGTGCCTGCAGACTGGTTTCCTGCTGCCAGCCTGTGCTTTCAGGCCATGCCTGTTAGCCAAAGCACATTCCTAGGGCTTTCCAGTTTCAGCTGCCCAGGGGATCCAGGGTGCTCTTTGCCATCGTCTATGCATGCATCTAGTGTCTTGATCCTCACTGCAATGGAAAATGATCAGCCCTGGCCACCAACAGGGGGGTGGCAAGGTGTGTCACATGTAAAGTTGGCCTGTGTACAGGAAGACTGAAGAGCATGAGCATCTGTTCGGTGCCCAAGCTGATGTTCTGTTCATTCATGTGGAGGATTTCCCAACTAAGTGAAAGGATGGACAGAATCCAGTACTAGAGACCATGGATTCCATGGAGCAAGTTCAATACTGTCATTTCATTAACAGAGGATACCAAACAGACATGCCTTTATTGAACACCACGGCTGGATCTGCACAGGTGTTCCCATAGTGTGCTGAGCAAGTGACTGTGTATGGTCATTCCCTGAGGCTCTCATTCATAGTACAGTGTCTAAGAACCTCTCTCCACAGATGTATGCTGTGACCAGGTATGAAGCAGAGTGCTGAGTGCTGGGAGCTAGGTCTTTGAGAGATGAGGAAGCTGGAACATTATGACACGGCACAAGGGTAAAGGTGGAGCTGATATAGGACCCTGCCTGCTATCAACCTCAGCTTCCTCAAGGTAAACAATTTCTCAAACTATAAGTAAGACATTTGACATTTTGCCCGGAGATGGAGGTAGTAAAGACAGGAGGATTCAAAGGCTTTACATGTCCAGTGCTGCCCCTCTGTCCCTTGGGGTGTTACATGTGGTTCCATAATAATAGTTATACCTTTCTACATCAGAGTACAGGAGAGAGTTATCATTAGTGATATTCCCATTCAAGTAAGTTAATTATTTGCTTATACTCAGGTGTCAAAATGCCAACCAGTAACAGATTAAGTTTATTATTATTATTTTTATGTACTGTTCTAGAATTGTGCAAAATCTACTGAACCTTGGGTGTTCAGAGAGCTGAGAAAAGGAGGTGGATTACTAGGAGTGAAGGGGCGAAACATAGCTGAGGAGACTATACAAAGCACACTAGATATTCAAAGTTATTTCTTCTTGCAAATGTTGAAGTGCAGGTCACTTTCTTGTCATGCCTAATGTACCTAGCTTGTTGAGAATGTGGCCATGATCTATTCCTTTTTTAATTTTCTGGAGGTCAGCTAAACCCTTTACTGTCAGCCTGGGGTGTGTAGCTTCACCATGAGACACTTCCCTGGTGTGGTCTGTTGGGTCTAATGGAAGAGCTCAGTACATGAGTGAAACCTTGACTGTCAGGTTCCTCTCATGCTCTAGCACTACCCAAATTCTATGCTTCCAGGTGTGGTCATACCTGTATATGGAAAGAAATGTAACCTTCACAGAAAGCTTGCAACTCCTAGTGATGCATTACAACATTTATTAGTCTTTCCATTGATTTTTGTGGAGGAATGGGAGATTGCTACAGAAAAGAAACCTTGATTCATCATCTTTGAATCAAGGCAGAGACCCCAATCTTTGCAGAGCGTGTAATTAAAGTCATCATAGCTTTGGAGAGGGAAAAGTGGAACTGAAAGGCTCAAGGAGCTTAATGAAGCCATTCAGGTGGCCATGGTGTCAAAGGGAGGCAGGTAGACCCAGGATTCCTCCTTTTCTATCTCTAGATGAAGTCAGATTGAGGAGCTGGACATACAGCTCCTGACAATACCCAGGTCCTCATCCCTGTCTTCCTCATGTCACTGAGACTTTTTCTTCAGGGTCCCCCTGTGTTTCTCTACCAGCGAACCTATCCACTCTACCGTTTTCTGCTTGGCTTCTTCCCAACTGTACAATGGCTCATAGCCCAGGTCTTGCTGAGCTTTCTTATAGGAGAAGGTGAACGCACTATTTGTCAATGCTATTAGGTGTCTGGTAAAGGGGGGTTGATATTTGTAAATGGGACTCAGCAGGAAGCTCACTGTTTCCAGCAGGAAGGCCAGCCAGTACAACACAGACAGAGGAGGCATCATCCTTGAATCAAGGCAGAGACCCCAATCTTTGCACAGTGTGAAATTGAGGTCATCATAACTTTGGTGAGGTGTGTCATCTGCAATGAAGTAGAACTTTCCTCCAATGCTGGTGGCCTTCTTGGGGTCCCGAAGGGCCCTGGAGGCCAGAATGTGAGCCCAGGCTACATTGTCAACATAGACTGGGTTGGCTACAGAGAACCTGCCTGTACTTCCTATGATCCCATTGTTTCTGACAGCCTTCTGCACAATGTCAACAAGGAATAGGCTTCCCTCCCCATAGATGTACATGGGCCTCAAGGCACAAGTCCACAAGGTGCTGCCATTCTTAAGGGGGCTCCCATTAGCTGCCAGCACAGCCTTCTCGGCCAGCTTTTTGCTGTATGGGTATGGAGCAGACCATGTATTCTCACGATGCTCTTCCTCATGGCCATTCTGGACGATCTCCTTGTAGGAGTTGGGTCCGGCGACCTCTACTGAGCTGGTGTAGATGAAGATTGGCACACTGGCTTGGACACAGGCCTCCAACAGGAGCTCTGTACCTGTGGGTGAGGAGCAAGTTGTCAATGTCAGGAAATAACCCAAGGGGACCTCCAGGGTCACATAGACTCATGACCATTTCCCTCCCTTAGAAGAGGATACTCAAGATGTGAGTGGATCCTTCTGTGTTCTTGATTCAGCTCTGCTGTGGAAAATTGCTAAAATAAATATTGCCTGACATTTCTTTTCTGTAAGCAAGAGGGTCTAGACTTTCAGGTTCATAAGCATGTACGTGATTTGTATGTTTGTGTTTGTGATTGTGCATGTGTGTCGTGTTTTTGGAAAAAGGCACAGTGGTGCTGTTTATATTTTGCCACCGTGGACATTCATAAATAACCATCTGATCCTGTAACAAGAGTTATTTTGAGAAGCTGCCCTATATATAATTCAGGGAGTGCTAGAGAGCTGCCCTATCCTACACGAGGCAATAGGTCTCGAGAAGTTCCAAAAAGAAATTTAAATATTAATAAATTAAAAATCAATACAATTACCCTTTGTCATGCATATCATTACATTAAAGAGAGGCCATTTGTAAATTCAGAAATACAGTAGACCATACTCTCAGGGAGAGTCGGGATTTCACATCAACCAAACGGATTCAGTAACATATAGGCAATATTCCCTGTAAATACACATCATAGTTGTGGAATTCTTCACATTTGCTGGGGAATCAATACAAGTTTTTTCATAAGGACCATTCCTTGAGTCACTGAGCCAATGATTATGGAGTTTGGGGGAGACGCTGGAGACCCAGACTCTGTTCCTCCTCACGTGTTCTCTCAAAGGCTACTCCAAACTGACCACTAGGGGTGATCAGGATTCCCTAACTTATAATTCTGGGGCCCTGAAGTGGCCTTTTCGTTGAGCTTGGTGGAGAACTGAAAATACAGGTTGGTTTCCCTCTGCTGGCAACAGCTATGGTGTTAGAATTTTGTTGAATCCCTCCTGCAGTGTAGACCTGTAGGTCTTGGAGGTGATGCAATGCACCTTGCCTTGAGGAAGGAAGGAATGTCCTGGGCAAAGGACTGTGTCTTTATTTATTCAGGTATTTATTTATTTGTGTATTTTTTCTGTTGAAAACGTATTTGATGATTTCATTTTATGAAAAGACATACTCACTTAAAAAATGCATTTAGTGGCCTAGAAATCTTGGCTTTGCTTCCCAGCATAGAGGAAATTAGTATCATTGTGAAAGTATTTTCTAAACAGCACAGCAGGTATTCTTGGGTGGGACTTCCCTTCCCCACCTCATCCCATTCACCATCCTCACCTGCCCAACTGCTCAGTTTCACTTCCAACCACTGTACCTTTCACATTGACATCCATGATAGTCTGTTGGGGAATGGCACCAGTGACGTCAATGACAGCGGCCGAGTGTATGACAACGGAGATGCCCTGGCAGGCTCTGCTCAGGTACTGGGCATCCAGAATGTCTCCTTCCAGCAGCGTCACCTTGGTCTTTGTCTGAAGCTCTGTGGCAATACAGGGAGATCACTGGCATGCTCTCTGAATGTGGTGGGAATATGCATTATCAACGTGATAGTTATCTAGCTTTCCAGATGTGTCCTAGTGGGGAGATGCTGGTGAGGGGCACCTTCCATGGAAAGTGAGAGTGAGCAAATGCATGGAAATCAGCATGTGCAGCTCTAATTGAAAACAGGAACAACTTTTCAACCCCATCTCATTTCAGAAAATAAATCTTACCAGGGAGCTCTCAAGTGTGCCTGAAACATAAAAATTGTTAGACAGTTCAAAGTGTCAGTTCATTAGGAGCGTGAAGGAGCTAATAGAGTTGGATAGGAGAGGGAAATTTTATTTTAATTCTGTAGAGAATGAATGAGGAATCGTGGAGGAAACAGGAATACAGATAATAGTGTGGCATAGGAAGCTAATCTTGGCCTCTGGGTACCAAATATGCAGTTGAGTGGATGTACGGGTAAATAGCATCAGCAAAAGGTTAGTGGGAATCTCTTGGATGGAGTTATGATGAGAAGGAACATGGTCAGAGCAGTAAGACCAGAGGAGGGATGTGAGAATATCAGGCCTTTCTCTACAGGTTCTGAAATCTACTGGGTTTGAATTGAGCCAAAAAAGAAGGTGTAACAGCTCTAGAGTTTTCTGATTTGGTGAGTAGAGGGAAAGTGGAGCCATTAACAAGGAATTTAGTATATTCTCCTATGGTGGCTTTAATTGAATATTTGTAATGAGATATTATGTGTTATCAAAAGCAAACATCAGTGTTACAAACTAGACTCCTCCTAGGATGTTTCTTGCAACCAGTTAGGCTGGCACCTTGGTTGCAGCATCACTGTCTTCAAGTGCTTCAAAATCTACAGGACTGACACTTCCAGTCATGTTGTCACCTCAAATTAGTGCAAAACATCAACATGGTGCTGCATGCAGTCGGCCTTGTCTACTTCAATTCCCTACACTTGCCTGTGCTTTAATATTTACATACATTCTCCAGTTGCTTCTCTCTTTTCTAATGATCTCACCAGATTGCTTCCATAAGAATTTTCCACTCTTACCCTTTGCATGTCCCTGCCCATCTATCACTCCACGAATTGCCTCCACTAGGCTAAGCCTTGCCCTTTCCTGCCGTTGGATGTTGGTTTGCAAATATTGCTGAGACCTAAGTCTTACAGTTAGTATTGGTCAAGTGTTAAAACTGGTTATCAGAGACCCAGTTGAAGCAGAGAGGTAAGAAAATAGGGCATTGCAAGAGGCCAGGGAGGAGCAGGAAGAACAAAGCAATGGGTGTAGTACTCATTGTGCAGGGAAGTGTACTCGAAGTGCCTTCGAGTAGACACTCAGTGTCTCCAGAGTGGAGAGAGAGAGAGAGAGAGAGAGAGAGAGAGAGAGAGAGAGAGAGAGAGAGAGAGGGAATGGTTAGGGACAGTGGGAACAATGGGTGAGACTAAAAACCTGTATTGCTTATAGGCAGTCCCAAGGCCAAGACTCTACCCTGACACTGCTTCCCAGATGTCCTTAGCCAAGTCGCCCCCTTCTTTTGTATCTAGAAATTATCACTATCTAGGTAGTTAAACCCCCTTTCTTATCTTCCACATGGGGTTGTTCTGAACATTTGTGGAAAAAGCATGTTTAAAAATGCACTATCAGCCGGGCATGGTGGCGCACGCTTGTAATCCCAGCATTCGGGAGGCTGAGACCGGAGGATCCGGGTTCCTGGCCAGCCTCAGCTACCTAGTGAGGCACTCCACAACTTAGTGAGACTCGATTTCAAAAATAAAGAATAAAAAAATAGGGCTGGGGGTGTAGCTCGAAGGTAGAATGCCCCTGAGTTCAATCCCCAGTACCACAAAAAAAAAAAAAAAAAGCACTATCAATTCAGTGTTTACATTTTTACCAGGGGCAGCAGTTTTGGAATAGAATCAAGGGCTGCTCCAAGCAGACTAGAAGATTCAGAAACAGACCCACGTGCTTACAGTCAATTGATTTTTGACAAAGGAGCCAAAAATATACACTAGAAAAAAGATAGCCTCTTTAACAAATGGTGTTGGCAAAACTGGTTAACCATATGCAGGAAAATGAAAATAAACCCCACTTTCTCAACTGCACAAGAGTCAACTCAAGGTGGATCAAAGACCTGGAAGTCAAGCCAGAGACCTTGGAGCTACTTGAAGAGGGCATAGGCCCAACACTTCAACACATAGACACAGGTAAAAACTTTCTCAACAAGACCCCAAAAGCACAAGCAACTCAAAGGAAGATCAATACATGGGATTGCATTAAACTGAAGAGCTTCTGTGCAGGAAAGGAAACTATCAAGAACCTCAACAGAGAGCCCACAGACTGGGAGAAAATTTTTGCCAGTTACTCTTCTGATAGAGGACTAATATCTAGGATATACAGAGAACTCAAGAAAATCACAGATAAGAAAACAAATAACCCAATCAAAAAATGGGCAAAGGATCTAAATAGACACTTCACAAAAGAAGAAATACAAATGGCCAATAAATGTATGAGGAGATGCTCAACATCATTAGCAATCAGATAAATGCAAATCAAAACTACCTTGAGATTTCACCTAACCCCAATCAGAATCAAGAACACAAACAACAACAAATGCTGGTGAGGGTGTGGAGAAGTGGGAACCCTAATACATTGCTGGTGGAATTGCAAATTAGTGCAGCCACTCTGGAAAACAGTATGGAAGATCCTCAGACGAATGGGAATGAATCTACCATATGATCCAGCAATACCTCCTCTGGGTATCTACCCAAAAGAACGGAAACCAAACTATCAGACCAACGCATGTGTATCTATGTTTATAGCTGCACAGTTTACAATAGCCAAACTATGGAACCAGTCAAGATGTCCATCAACAGATGAATGGATTACAAAACTATGGAATATTTACACAATGGAATTTTACTTAGCCATAAAGAAGAACAAAATCATGTTATTTGCAGGGAAATGGATGGAACTGGAAAATATTATGTTAAGTGAGATTAGTCAGTCACAAAAAAGTAAAAAAAAAAATGTATGCTCTCCCTAATATGTGGAAGCTAGGGAGAAAATGGCACATAAGAGGGACTCCAGAGAAGAAGGAGAAACCTTAGGTGAACAAAGAACTTGACTTAACAGAAGGTGATGGGGGTGCACCCTAAGGCACATGATGTACTTTCATGAACACATCAAAGTCAATCACTAAACTGAACATAAGAAGGAGGGAGGGCGAGGGAGTGGGGAGGGAATTAGGGAAGGGTCAAATGAGAAATGTGTGCATGTATGCCTTTATCAGCTTGTGCTTAACAAAGATGTATGATTACAGTGCACCAATTAAAAAAATAAAACAAAATAAAAATTAAGGGCTGCTCCAGCATGGTATGCAACTTGTAGGAAGATACATAAGAGGTATCTCTCTTCACTTTGTATCTATCCTGCACTTGACTTTGTGCCAATGACGTAAGTGATTATTCTCTCTCTCTCTTTCTCTACCCGTCTCTATCTCTCTCCATTTTTGTCTCTTTTATACATGCAAATGTAATATTATGGTCAATGCCTTTTATCTCACATGTAGTGAAGATGATAAGTGATCTCTCTTCCCACAGATAAAACAGAAAGAAATGAAACACACAATCAGACCCAGGCTAATCAACAGAGGCAGGGACCCACTGTGAGGTCTCCAGCTGAGAGGTCCTTTGCAGATGTAGCACACCAATTCCCAGGTGCAAAACCTCCAGCCCACCAGAGTTCTATAGGCAGATGAGAGAATTGATGTGCAATTTTCTAGCTGGGAAGGAGAGAGTCTGAGAGGCCCCATAGCTGCCTATGGCTGCCCTGTCTAGCAGTGGATTAGGTCAGAACTCTGTCTTCTGACAGATGTGCAGTGTCTTTTATGCTGTGCCATCCATGATTACTCCTGATGAGCTTAGGCATAAGAGGAGCCTTATGGCTCCAAGTTTCCTTCATTTGACAGACAAGACTCCCCCGCCACACACACACACACAAACACATAGACACTCACTTGGGTTTCCAGTGAAGCCATACACTCCAGCCTTGAGGTTACTTACTAGAAAATTCCTCTTTGGTTTCCAGGCTGAAGACTTTATCCAGGGCCCTGACCTCTTGCAGGTCCTTTTCCTGTGCCAACAGGTGGACGATCCTCTGGCCAAGAAACCCTCCAGCTCCAGTCACTAGGCAGCTCCACCCAGCCATGGCCAGTGCAGGAAGCAGGACACAGCAGGGAGCAGGGGGGATGGCTTGGAGAGAGCTAAAAAGAGAAACCCAATGGAGCCCACGAAATCCTCTAAATGACATGGAGATAAAGACCTTCTCCAACTCACTACTCCTTCTGTTCTCTTATAACACAGATAATTTCTGTGATTCCATGGTCTGTAGGGATTTCTCCCCCTGTTAAGCAAGTAACCAATTTTGCATATGACATCTCTAATTCATGTCAGTTCTGATGCTGTTTACCAGGAGACAAAGTCCGATCCCCCAGGGTGAGGACTGAGTGCCTGTTTGCAATGGGTGTGTAAAGTCTCCTCACAATTTACATGCTTGTTGCAAACCATCCATAGTTTTCTTTTAACCTGTGCTTCAGAGTAACTATCTACAAACCTGGATTCCAAGAAACCCTCTTGCTTGGATTATGGCACTTGAGTAGCTCATAGGATTCAGGTAAATAATTATTTATATTTGTTGGTCTATTACAAAGGATATTACAGAGGACACTAATAAAGAAAAGCTTAGGGTGAGGGGGGAAGGAAGGGGCATGGAGTTTCCATGCCCTTGCTGGACATACCGCACTCCAGGAAACTCCTCTTGTACAGCTCTGTAGAAGTATTCCAAATGCTGCCACTGGGGTTTTTTTTATGGAGATTTCATTGCATAAGCATGAAGGAATCAAGGAAACTTGTGCTGAGGTGTTTTTGGACTCAAAGAATTAAACCAAGAGATAACTGAATGGACCTGTAACACCATGGGGCCAGTCTGATTGATTCCTCAGCATTCCTTCCTTGACTGGATTAGCCAGAGCCTGCTGGAATGTGGAGGCTCTTATGACCTAATGTCCCCTGCATGCAGAGAGATAGGAGCTTTAAGCCTTACAATCCCACTGCTTATATATCATAATATCATTCTGATGTTAAAACACAGATCACTTATGTCAATGGATACAGAACTCAAAAGAGTTTGCCACATTACTTAAACCCCACTCCATCTTTGGTAATAATTCCAGACTATCATATAATATGAATATTTTTCTCAGGGAGAGATCACTAGGGATTGTAGACTCTCTTTTCTTCCCCACAATTTCAAAAACCAAGATATTCCCTAAAACATAGAGCTTCACACTTTCAGGCATCTGGGATAATTGATCTAAGATACAATTTTTCCCCCTGCTCTGAGTTTTGCTGAGGGTGGTTAGAATATATTAAATTTTCTTTTGTTAGTATCCCATTTACTCTTTCCTTTATCCTCAGCTCCTCCTCCTCCTCTATTTTATTAATACCCACACTCTTTCACCTTTGAAGGGACAGTAGGTTCAGCCACTGTTTTTGTGTAGACTGCAGGAAGCAAGTCTAGTCCAGGAAACACCTGCCCAATGTTCAAACCCATCCAGCTTGGTTTCATAGTTGTAGAACCCTGGACTGTTTGACCACCAAGCAATATAGCTGCATTCTCTCTTTCCCTCAATTTTGCTGAATGGGATGAAACACAATCCATCCCATTAGACTCTTAGGAATTCTGACATAAAGTTTCTCAGGACTCATCCCAGCACTTGTTGTTTGTGGCTATTCACTCAGCATTCTCACTGCCACAAAAATTGGATCACTTTCAGTGTCTCCAAACAAATAAAACCTTATCTTGAGCTGGAAAAATCAAAAGACAGTGTGATCCCTCCCTCAGGTACAGTGGCTATGGATTAGAAGCAACGTTGACCCCAGCAACCAGGAGTGCCTCTATTCAACTTCTGTGTCACCAGATTTAAAAAGAAATGTGTCTAGAACTTTGCACATTCAATAAAAGACAATCCCCAGTGTTGAGATTGAACTGTCTAGACTTAAGGATTCTGTGGTATGGTATCTTCCATGGAAACAGCAAAGATTATTTATATTTCATCACGATGGTTCTTATAATGAAACCCTTCACCCTTGGGATCGTGTTAAAATCATTTGAAGGGGAGAGGGGATAAACCTCATGTCTCACTGGATATACAGCAGTAACAGGAGGATGTTCAATCCAAGTCCTCCTCTCCTCTTAATATGAGTAACCTAACTGCTTGGAATAGTATCAATGAGGGATGAATATATTTTAACCCTTTTGATTGTATCAAATGGTACTGGCCTTTATCTTTGAGTACAATAATTATATTAGGTTTGTGTTTCTTTGTTTTATTAATAGTCTGCAGGGTCAGAGTAAACAGCTTGCATTGTGCTCAATGTATTCAAGCAAGTGTGTATTTCACTAAGCTCTTCACAGAACAAAAAGGGGGGACATGCTGGAGGCTCACCCATTTCTAGATGAGAATGTAGTATCTTGGAAGGTGGACAACTGCGGACATGACTTTAGTCCTGTTTAAGCATTAGCAAAAAGCAGAACTCAGGGGCATTCTACCTCTGAGCTATACCCCCAACCCTATTTTTTTATTCTTTATTTGGAAACAGGGTCTCACTAAATTATGGAGTGCCTCAGTAGGTAGCTGAGGCTGGCCAGGAACCCGGATCCTTCAGTCTTAGTCTCCCAAATCCTGGGATTACAAGCAGGCACCACCACAGCTGGTTGCATTTAGCTTTACTTAACAAGGGTCATGGCTATCAAAAGACAGTCAGCAAGGGCTGAGCCATCATCATATGTTGCTGCTGATGTTCCTGATGTTTTAGACACAGGTTTGGCTAAGATAAGCACTGAAGGTTTGTACAGCTAACATTGACTTCATACTTACAATCGTGCTTCTGTAAGCTGTTTTTTCCTGCCTTCCCTATGTAAGCATGTTGCTTTTAAATAAAGGTGTTCCTTTTCTTTGAGGAGGTTCCTCTGTTTTTGTCTTTGTTTCTCATTGCTGCGCCATCCCTGTTCACCCTGAATAACTACTGCGCTGGTTGTGGCACTGTGCCCAGCTGACATACAGTTACTATTGCTCCCAGGGTGTAGAACCTGACTTCTGTTTCAGAGTATTAGGAGAACATTTCCCTGTCAGATCCAGGACACATCCCCAATCATACAATCAGCTGAAGGAGGCATGAGGCTGATACTTGAGGCTGTATCAGGACTGCCTTTGGTAGTTCTCTTTGTTAATTGTCTTTGTCCACTTCCCCTTCCGATGCCTTTGGCAGGGATTTTGTCTCCTACCTTTTGTCCAGCATGATAAATTTTAAAGAGAATCCCCACATAAAGATGTTAACTGCCAAATAATCATTCTTTAGCTTATCTGGTGACCTTTGTAATGCCTCTCCTTAATATTTAGATTTGCTTATCTACTAGTAAAAAGCATATTAGGTACTAAGAGGCTTAACTTGCCAAATAGTAATATCTCCATGTTAAGAAAATATAAGCAGATGCTCTGTGTGGTGGTCCACGGCTGTATTCCTAATACTTGGAAAGCTGAGAGAGGAGGACTGCAGGTTTGAGGTGAGCCTCAACAATTTAGGGAGACCTTTGCCAACTTAGCAAGGGTCTGTTTAAAAAAGAAAAAAACAAAATAAAAAAGAGCTTCCAGTGTAGCTCGTGTGTAGATTGCCCTTGGGTTCAATCCAAAGATAAAAAAGAAAGAAAGAAAGAAAGAAAGAAAGAAAGAAAGAAAGAAAGAAAGAAAGAAAGAAAGAAAAGAAGGAAGGGAGCGAGGAAAGAGAAAGGAAGAAAGAAAGAAGAAAGAGAGAGAGAGAGAGAGAGAGAGAGAGAGAGAGAGAGAGAGAGAGAGAGTTGTGGTGTACTAGCCAGAGGAGAAAGGATGAGGAAGTTCCTACTAAAAGGCAGCTTTAGTCCCAATTTTCTCACAGTCTCTGCTTTCTCTCCCCATAAAGCTGTTTGTGTCCTGATTCCCCCAGAATGAAGCTTCCAGGTCAACAGTCCTACCATCTTCTCAATATGCCTACTCTTGAATAAAACTGCGTTCTTCTAACCAACTTTTGTGTCTTAAATATAGCTTTTTAGTAAGGAGAAGTCTGGACCTTACTGTGGTAAGCAATGCCATGGAAACAATGCTGTTCTTCAAACTTTAATCTTTGTTACATCTACCACCACTCTCTTCCTCCTCCTCCTCCTCCTTCACCTCTTCCTCTTCCTCCTTTTCCAGGTTAGTACTAGGAAGCAAACCCAGGGGCATTTTCCCTCTGAGCTATACATTCAGCCCTATTTTATTTTTATTTGGAAAGAGGGTCTTGCTAAGTTGTTGAGGGTCTCACTAAATTGCTGAGAATGACCTTGGATCTGCGATCCTTCGGTCTCAGCCTCGCAAGTACTGGGATTAGAGCCATGCACCAGCATGCCCGGCCCACCCCCACTTTTCAAACTGTAACCTCCATTAGGACTCTATCAACAGGTTTTGTGTATATAGAACTTTGTAGTGAAATGGTAACCTACTAGACATAGTGTCCCCTTTTTACCAGAGTCCTAGGCCAGAGGCAGGACTCTAGGGATCTAACATATCAGATCCAACCACTCACTCCATAAACCAAGGAGAAAAGTGTGCAAAGCATGAAAGGAACTGTAATTGACGTAGCCACATCAGGAGAACAAGGACACCCACATCTTTAGCACTGGTTTTAAGGGGCTGACAATGAGTTTTAGATTTTATACAGAGTGAAATTAGGGCAAGGGTTGGGGGATTGCATAACGGGAGACTTTGCATAGCTGCCAAAGTAGGTGATCTCTGTCCGGTGTCATCATCTCAGGATGGGTCAGATGGGACTTGTCCATGATAGGAAAGTTGTTGCCACCTGATAAGTTGCTGTTGACTTGGTAAACATCATGTCACAATGTTTATGGATCAGAACTTGTCTCTGGACTCTAAAGGGACTCAGGGGGAGGGAGGTCAACTAGGGGCCCCGGTACCAAGTCTTTAATCCTGCTTTTATCTGTTCATGAGATATTTGTAGGCCAAAGTGAAGAATCTTAAGTCCTTGTTATAATTTTACTCCCCCATGTTTGTGCATTCCTTAGTCTTGAGGGAATAAAGGTATCAGGCCATCTGGCTTTGCAGGATTCTTGGCCAGGTGGTAACTAGTTTAAGAATGATTGAAGCATATAAATGAAAAGGGTCAGATGGTTAGGCTTCAAAGTAGAAGTAGCATTATAAGTTACAAAGCAGAAAACAAAAGGGAATCAAAGTTAGAAATTATCCACTGAATTCACTGGAGTTGCGGGGTCCATAGAGGGGTCTTGTCATTCCCTGGGTCCTTGCTAACCTTGGGCAGCAAGGGCCAAAATATTTGCTGTGTTTAACCTTTTTATCATTCTTGACTTTGGTCTCCAAGTATCAACTGTTGAATGCCCAGAAGATCCACGACACTAGACTTGAAGAAGGAGTAGTGGGTTTTAGTTTTAACTTCTATAATTGGACAGGTTCCCTTTCCACCTAATTAGGGATCAGTATTAGGACTTAGAGTCAATGTCATATTCTCTATGTCCCAAAGGTGATGGTCTATTATCTCAAATTGACTTAGGATATTCTTTTAGAAGTTGTGTCTCTCTTGATAAGGGGAAGGGTTGATTCTGTGAAAGATCAGGAGCAGTTCCCAGTGGGGGAGAGAGGAGAACATAACTCAAAACCCAGAGGTCCTTGTCTTAAGTGATGGAAAAGAATTTGAGTCGGAGCCAGTCAGAGACATAGAGATTTACTGAAGAAAGCAAGAAATACACAATCAAAGTGAATATGGACCAACTCTGGAGTGAGGGACACATTTGGAAGGTTCATGGCTCTTCTTTTAAGAAAATCTTTTTGAGGGGTGGGTAGGAGGAGGTATATGAGGATGACACCAGCCTGGTCATCACAAGGTGATTTAGGGTGTTCTGGTCATCTTCCAGGTCTTGATGGGGCCTTCACTGTCTTAACAATAGGTATTGCTCTTATTTAACTTGTTCAGTGATTGCTTAAGGTGATTACTCATTCGTGACCTCTGTCCTCTGAGTAACAAATATCTCTCCTGCTTAACAATAGTTAAGGTTGGATAATTAACAGTTCAAGGTATTTTGTAAGCAAGTGCATATCCGCTATGGTGTCCAGCTTCCTTCCAGATCTTTGGTGTGATCTCTATGTTTGATAGATACCTCTTGTAGGGTAGTGAACAGTGCTCAGGGCAATTAGTAAATACTTGTGAAGTTCTCAGAAATTTGAGACTAAGAGCCCTGGCTGGGGGCCAGAGAGTGACAGGCCTGGCTTGAGTAGTAAGAGGATTGGCAACTTTTGCCACAGGCTTCCATATTAAAGTTACATTTTCCTTGTCCTTACTTTTTGTCTCCTTTCTACCTGTTTCTTTTATTCTACCTATTTTACTTCTGCAAAATATGAACAGGCAATATAGTCACAAAGTTCTACAAGAAAAATACAAGACAGAATTCATAATTGCAAAAGCATGTACTATTTGTGCTGTAGTTCTGAACTTTGATATCTACATAGCCATTACAGACCCCTAATTTATCTCTCAACTCAATCACATACAAAGTCTTTTACAAATTCTGTCTTAAAAAAAAAAAACCCTTTTGCCGGGCGTGGTGGTGCACGCTTGTAATCCCAGCATTTGGGAGGCTGAGACCAGAGGATCCGGGTTCGAGGCCAGCCTCAGCTACTTAGTGAGGCACTCCGCAACTTAGTGAGACTCGGTTTCAAAATAAAGAATAAAAAATAGGGCTGGGGGTGTAGCTCGGAGGTAGAACGCCCCTGAGTTCAATCCCCAGTACCGCAAAAAAAAACAAAAAACAAAAAACATAAACAAAAACAAAAAAACCCTTTTATAACCTTTAAATATCTTTTAAAATTTACTAAATCCCCTACTTTGTTTTTTAATATTTGAGGATCAAAAATTTTCCCTTTTTTTGTGGTACTGGGAATTGAACCCAGGGCTCTTCTACCTCTAATGTACAACCCCTGACCCAGCCCTATTTTATTCTTTATTTTGAATCAGGATCTCACTATGTTTCAGCAGTCCTCATAAGTTGCTGAGGCTGGCAGCAAACCTGTGATCCTTCTGTCTCAGCCTCCCAAGTACTGGATTACAAGCATGCACCACCCTGCCCTGCTCAAAATTTATCCTTTTGAACAGAACTGTTTTGTTTTTGCTGGTTTGCCCTTTTATCTTCTGCCATTGAGGACGTAGTAAGAAAGTCCTTACCAGACCAAAAGCCAGTTTCTTGTTCTTGAATTCCTATTGTGCAGAACTATATGAATTATTCTCCTCCTCCTCCTCTTCCTCCTCCTGCTCCTCATCCTCCTCCTATTCCTCCTCCTCCTCCTCCTGATCCTCTTGCCCCTTTCCCTCCACCTTAGTCTTATTTTTATTCTTATTTTTATTTTGCACTGAGGAATGAACCAGGGCCTTTCTATCTCTGAGCTACACCCTTATCCATTTTTTCTTTTGTTTTGTTTTGAAACCGATTTTTTACTAAGTTGCTAAAGATCTTGCTAACATGCTGTAGCAGGCCTTGAACCTGGAATCCTCCTGATTCAGCCTCCCAAGTATTAAGATTATAGGCATGCACCTGCAGCATTGACTGAGTTTCTGTTCTTTATAAATTTCAAAGTCTCATGTACTCTGTTAGAGAAGCACAAATGTACTAAGATAGAGTTCTTGTGCAAATTAGCTAACCTAAATTGTGTGGGTGCATTGTGTTTGTGTGTGTATGTGTTTTGTGTGTCTGTTTTGTGCAGTACTGGGTGTTGAACTCAAAGGTGTGCTCCACCACTGTGTGACATTTCTGATGCTGTTGAAGAGAACTTTAAAATGAGTTACTTTTTTTAGTCTACCATGAGGCCACACTAATATGGAATAGGGCCAGAGGCAGAGCTTTATGCAGATGAACGTGGCTTTTCGACAGATCTTACTATTTGATATTTGTAGGTAATCTCTGCCCTGTTTTTGAGTACCATTCTAATTATGATTGTCAGAAACCAATGTTCTCATATACTGTTTCCTCAACCTATTTGAAGATCAGTTAACATAATAATATCACATCTAAAATCTGAATCAATCAGGAAGGCTAAGAGAGCTCTTAATTTCCTCTTTTTTTTCTTTTGTGGAAAAAGCGGCAAAATATTTTCCTGGATGTACATTGTCAACCTTTAAATCAATCAGGTTCTCCTTATTTTCTTTCCAAAATTGCACTTAAATCTTCACACTAGTGTAAACAACAGCAAAATTATCCATATATAACTTATGATAACAGGTTACTTTGACCCAATTATAAATTATAAAATGACATAAATAAATCTCCATCTCAATTTGTTTTTTTTATATAGGCACGAAAAAGGCTATCACTATCAACAGGTTTTACTTTGGAGGATACAAGCTTAATAAAGTGTTTTCTAAGCTTTATAGTTTAGAAGGCTTGTACACTTTGAGAATATGAATACATGGAACATACAAAAGAATCTAGTAATAATTAGCATGACAGCTACACAGATTCCTGTGTGTGCACGTGTGTGTATGTGAATGTAGTTTTAGGTTTTAAAGAAATATGGAATCCGTGGCTCTGTAGGATAACTATAATTACAGGTGTACTTAGGTTAATGGCACAAGCATAATTCACAGAATAATTTTAGACCTTTTATAATTTTAGGAAACAAGCCAAGCCTGGTGGCACAAACTTGTAATCCAAGTACTTGGGAGACTGAGACAGGAATATTGCAGGTTAACAGCCAGCCTCAAAAATATAGCAAGGCCCATTGCAACTTAGTGAGACCCTGCCAGCCAGAATTGTTTTGCATTTATCAAGTCAGACACTACAAACACAGACTAACAGACAAAGAACACATAAAACAATTTTGTTAAAACAGAGTGCACTCTCAGATATAGAGGCCAGGTTGTACTATAATAATAAACCATCTACTACTTAGTAATAGATTTATAGCTTTGAATAGACCAGAATAGCCTCCTTAGGGGGCTTTGACACAGAGTTAAGGATTCCTAATGATCTCTCCACATTGCTTACATCACCTCCTATACAGGTAGAGTGAGGTCAGAGGTACATGGACAGCTATTAGTGCACAGTCACAGTGAAGGCTGCCCCCACCCTGCCCCAGCCTTGCTTGCCTTCCCCTACAGCCAAGTCAGGACTGTGTCTTTGGAATCAAGTATTCTGAGACAGAATCAGGATACCCAATTGATCTGAAATGAACAATGAAGCCCAGGATCAGGAAGAGAGACAATCAGTAGAAAACACAGGGGGAGAAATCCTTTCCAGGGGAACAAGGAGAACTTCTTACCTTTTGAAATTCTCTGCTGAGTTTTGTGTCCTCCCAGCCCTTCCCCTTGTTGAGCAGCTCCAAGAAGGCCTTGAAGTGCCAGAGGACAGGGCAGGGCAGGGCAGGGGTGGGAGGTGGGTGTGGCCTGAGAGTGAATTTCTCTGGCTGTGTCTGGGCCCCTGTTCCTTCCTGAGCCTCTGGGCTGCTGTCTACAGAGTGATTGACTCAGACCTGGTTTCTATTGCAAGGAAGGAAAAGCCCAGAGCCCAGAGGGATAGGGACCCTCACCTGCCAGTGCTCAGGGCCCCTGAGAGCCAGCAGTGGGCTCCTTCTGTGCTTGGGGCTGAGCCACAGCTCCCACCTTATCCAAGACACTGAGAACTTGGCAGATGTTTTGTGAAGACTCAACCTGCAGCCATTTTCTGGTGTGAGTTGTGTTAGAGAAGGGCTCACAAAGAAGCTACTTCACAGTCTTGCCTTTACTTGCTAGACCTGGAGCCCTTCTGTCTACACACTAAGGCTACCGATGGAGTAATGTACTGCAGCCTTGAGGTCACTTACTAGAAAATTTCTGGTTTCCAGTCTGAAGACCTTGTCCAGGGCCCTGACCTCCTACAGGTCCTTCTCCTGAGCCAACATGTGGACAATTCTCTTTCCCAGAAACCCTCCTGCTCCTGTCACCAGGCAGCTCCATTCAGTCATGGCCAATGCAGGAAGCAGGACACAGTGGGGAGCAGAGTTGATGACAGGTGACCCTGGAGAGAGCTAAAAAGAGAAGCCCAATGGGGATAAGCTTACAGAAACCCCTTGTGATGGTATAGAGAGGAAACCTATTCAAATTCCTTTCTCTCACTATTCTTACAATAAAAAGTATTTACCCAATTCCAGAGTATTGCCCACTGGAAGCAGGCAATCAGTTTTGCACTGGACATCCTGTAATCCAAATCAGTTCTGACACTGCCTACCAGAAGAGGAAGCATTAAGTGAGATTAAACAAACCAGATTTTTTAACCAGTACTTCAGAACAATTGTCTACTGTTGTTTTTAATCTGGGTTCCACAGACTCAGATTACATTGCTTGGATTATAGCACTTGAGTGGCTCATACAATTCAGAGAAATTTTTAGTTAAGTTTGTTGGTTTATTCAAAGAATATTATAGAGAATGCAGATGAAAATATGTATAGGCTGAGAGGTGGAAGATGGGGGACCAAACTGCCATGCCCTTGCTGAACATACTACACCCCAAGGAATGCCACATATACAGCTGTGTAAAAGTTCTCCAAAGCCTGTCCTTTGGGGTTTAAATGGAAACTTCCTTGTATAGGAATGATAGAATCATAAATAAATTGTGTTGGAATGTGACTGGACACAAAGATGTTGACCCAAATGATGGTAGGTATTTCGGATCATAATAGAATTTTATGTTTTCTACCTCAAGAGTAGATTCAATTAATGTCTGAAAGTGGGAATAAAATGGGGAAATTGCCATAATCAAAGTGGGTTTCTTGGGTCAGCTCTCAAAAGAAATAAAGGCGAGAGGTTATGAAAGAAGGGTTCTCATGCACAATGGCCTCATACCATGACAAAAGTCTCTGTCAGAAGCTCACCTTTCAGGACTGCCAATCAACCTGACATTAAAACATACTTTTGCAAGGACATCTCCCAGATACCTTTCTTTCCATTGCTGACTAGTCTCGCTCTGGTTATTAATCATTGTGGGCAGAGATTTAACCTTTCAAAATATTCGATGCAATATTTCTTATTTTTGTCTTTAAAAAATTCTCCTTGCCCCAAACTCTTTCTGTATTTCCCCAGTTTATTATGTCACATATATTCTACTGTAATGGTTTGTTATTCTTAAATAAATACCATTATGGAAATTACATAACATTATGGGAGACTCTCTCTTTTCCTTTAGTTGAGAGTAGCATGGTAGTAAACGTCCTTACAGTGAAAATTCTCTAGTCCTAAGTCTCATTTATTGTATCTATGTGGTACTCACATGCCTTTGCCCCAAGCTCCAGTTTATGTCCCAGACAGGGCCATACAGAGATAATGCATACCTACTAGCTTATCATTCTCCAGTCAACATTTTATGGGCTCAGGCAATATTACTGGTTCCCATTTGGCATTTGCGATTGATTGCTAGAAGGGTGTGTATACATGTTTTCTGTTTGATAGTACAAGGTAGGGGAACATTTCCCCAGTTAGATATAATGTGCATCTTTATAATACAATCATGTAAAAGACAGGAAAGAACTTCACGTAAAGCATGCTGAAAGATCAACACTCCTATTAACTTTTATATTCATTCCATCAACTCTCACTTTCCTAACTGTAGTCTTCATTAGGACTCTATCAATAGGTTTGAGTTTTATAGTACTCCACAGGGAAGCATTCTTCTGCTAGACATATTTTTTCTTTTTATCAAACATTTAGGTAAAAGAGGCACAATTTCTCTAAATAGAACCTGTTTAAACATTTAAACCTTCATAATTCTGTCAACCCTTGTTGATTAAGAATTTAAATGGATTTATTGGATGATAATGTCATCAGGTGAGGCCTGACTACGTTGCTGGGTCATTAGGAGTATGGGTTTGGGGATTATATGTGTCCATGGGTCCCCTCCTTCTCTCTCTCTCTGTTTCCAGTCTCCATGATGTGAGAGCGGGGTGGTACCTCTGCACACTGTGCTGCCACCACCGTTTATACTCTGGAAACAACCTTATGGATGGAGATCTCCAAAATTGTGAGCCTCAGTAAATCTTTCCTCCTCTAAGTTATTCTTATCATGCATGTTGGTCACAGCAATGGAATAGATGATGAAAACAGTAGGCAACATTTTAAGGAAGAATAAAAAGGAGGACAACTATCGGGGATCATTGCATTCTGCTTTCAAACCACACCAGTCAAGAAGCAGTCAGTCCTTCCTATAAATTATCCTCCTACCCCCAAACCTTTCCTGCTTTACATTGTTGCGCCCTCTTATCCCTAGCTCAGGTGGATCACAGCACTTTCCTTCCCCAAAGTTGATACCAATGCTCTTCACTCTGGTGTGGCAGACATCTTCCTGCTGCTACTTTGCCCTGATGCTGGTAGTTGCAGAAACTTGCCCAGTACCTGGTTTTTTCTTTTTCTGACTAGCATTTGTAAGGAATGGCTCGATAAATCCTTTCATTTCAGACTTCCTTTGGCCTCAAGAGTTTTGATTTTACATTTCTTTTGTTATCTTATTTCTTAATAACCTTTGAAAAATGTTCACCTTTCTAGGATGAGTCCTCAAACTTCCTCCTTTGCTTTTGACCCTATTATTCTTAATTAACCTCCTTTTTCATTAAGATCTGTAGGAACCGTATGGGGACCTGAGAGCCCAAATTTGATAAAGCTTCTCTGAATATAGCTTGATGTTGCTTGAGTAATATTACATGGAGTTTCCAAGCAAAATGAGCCTCTTTAATCAGAGTATTTACCATGACATGAGTGGTGAACTTATTGGACAGGTGAACATCCTGATCATATTGAATTCATCCCATAGGATTGCATGGGAGGCATATAAACTGCTTCATCTGGACTGCTCTCTTGGTATTCATATGGGAAGTCAGGAGTCCCCCTTGAAGAGTAAAAAAGACCTTGCAGTGGCTTCTATCCATCCATCAGGGTGGCCATTCCTTTGGGAATAGCCTAGTGTTGGTCTGCATCAGAGACTGGCATCTGAGGTGGTTCCACCTGCCAAGCACCATGGGTCCTGCACCAACCCAAACATGCTCTTCCCCTCTGCTACGCTTAATGCACACTTCTCCTAGATTAGTTACCCTCACAGTCCATTTGAGGAAAGTAAGTAAAACTATTCCTTTGCACATACCCTCTGGTTTCCATAGTTTGTTGGTGCCAAGCTTCCCCCCCTCCCCACATGGACAGCTTTCTTGGTGACCAAGATCTTAAAGTTTATCTCTGTTGTTCCTGCATAATTTTTCCCCAGGGGCTGGCTTTGAAACTGGTGCCTTAAGGTCAGGCAGACTGAATTCTGAGCTTCATTTAGCTTCACTCTGACTCAGCTCTTTCTTCTACTCTTACTTTAGGTAACCTTGATAACAATGACCAAGAGATCGAACATTTCTTTTTTTTTTTTTTGGTTATTACCTTGCATTTCCTTATGTATCCAGGCAAGCAACACTTTAGGTGTTGCTTGTATCTCTAAAAGGCGCAGTAACTGTGACCTTCAGTAAGTGATTGCAAACATAGCTATTGTTCCAGATGCTGGGTTACCATGTGGCTTTCCAAGGTCTAAAGTGTCTTCATTCCTCACAATTTTATCCTTTACCTTCCCAAGTCATATATTTCTGCCAGCTAGAGCTATTCTAGCAAATCCTACTCCACTGATCCCAGTTCCAAGGATACACGTCAAACACCAATAGAGTCAACCTAGTAGAGAATAAGGAAAATTGTACTTATTTGTGGCTAATTAAGGTGGCAGCCCCGGAAATCAAAGATTTTACTGGTCTTGACAATGTCCTCTGAGGTTTTATAAGGTAGTAGGTATAGTTATAGCTTCAAACTGAAGTGGGTAGAAATTATATTACTTTTAGGCCAGAAATTCTGATTGATACAAGCAAAAAAAAAAAAAAATAGCTATCTTGTAAGAAAAGGATTGGGTATAGGCTCAGCTTCTGGGTAGTTCAGGAGAATTCTGTTGTACAGAAGTTTAGCAGTGCTGACGGTTTTTCAAAGGCCAGCTCTCATGGAGTGTGTAGACCAGTTCATGCTCATCTGTGGACCTGCTTGAGACTAATTAACACATTCATTTCTGCTCTATTATGTGGGCCCTAAACCAGTACTTCTCCAAAACCAGCACTACTTTTGACTTGAGTCAAGCTCAACTTCCACTAGTATTTCATCAGGATTATTTCTGCAGTACCATAATGTGTGGAGATTTCTTTCCTCCAGCCCACAAGCAATCAATTGTGGAGTGGACACCAGCTGTTATCTAAGCCCTCAGGGGGAGGGCCAGTGTCCCAAGAATGACCCTCCCACCTTAGATGCCAATTGCAAGTCCCAAGTTGTTTCACCTGCATTTCTGATCAACTGGCTATGAAATGGGTTCAATTAATTTGCTTAAATAGCTTGCACACCTAGGGCAACATTTATATTTTCTGGTATAAGGTGAAGGGAAATTTCCCCTCCACCCTCTGAAGGTTCCCTAGAACAAAGTTACAAAGGTTAAATAGAAGAAAAGCTATAAAATATCACTAAAATTGGAAAGGGGGAAACCACAGAATGGGCAAAAATGAGAGGATTTCAGAATCAAAACATTATTCACGCCAGGTGTGGTGGCGCACGCTTGTAATCCCAGCATTTGGGAGGCTGAGACCAGAGGATCCAGGTTCGCGGCCAGCCTCAGCTACCTAGTGAGGCACTCTGCAAATTAGTGAGACTCGGTTTCAAAAATAAAGAATAAAAAATAGGGCTGGGGGTATAGCTTGGAGGTAGAATGCCCCTGAGTTCAATCCCCAGTACCGCAAAAAAAAAACAAACAAACAAACAAACAAAAAAACATTATTCAGAAGCTGATACACTTAAGTTCTATTGGGGAGAGGGAGAATGAAGTGTGCAGACAGTTTTGAGGGGGCGGGATAATGTTTCTAAGGAGGTCTAAATAGACTTGGAGAATGGTAGCCTTGGGAAAAATCTAGTTAGTCCCCAGAATGGACAAAATTTTGTAAGTGATTCTCTATGGTATCATAAAGGAGGACAATGGTGTGTGACAAAAGATGTTTTGATAGACCTCAGTCATTCTTTCTGGGGTATGAGTTCATTTAGTGAAAGTTCAGGAAAGGGTCTAGAGGTAATTGCTTCCTCCTTGTGAGTCCAGACTTTAAGCAGACAAGGAAGTGTCAGAGGGAAGCTTCTTCCAGAACTTGCTGCTCACAAGTTCCTTTCCTTGAAGACTACAAGCATGGAAACAATGTAGGATAGAAGAAGTAAATCCTATGAGGTAGAAAGGAGACCAGCAGGGAAGGAAAGAGGGATTGAAACTTTAAATGTAAAAACTCCATGAATACCCCCACCTTTACTTTCCAGGCCAGTTTTTTGTCCAGGCCTAAATTCTTAAAAGGTTCAATAAATCTTAGAGTACTGTAAGTCCAATTAATTAGTGCCTATGTACCTTGTTACCTTACTCAGTGTAATTTTAGACTAATTTAAAGCAACATAGAAAGAGTGATTGTTAGAGATCCATTATACTGATATAGTCAAAGAGCTATGTATTAATCAAGGGTCTCTAGACAGTCAACAGAATGTATACTTACATACATTCTGTTATATATCATATATCACATATGTGATATGATATATGAGAGACAGAGCCAACAGAATATATACATGTATATATATGTACATATATATATGTTCTGTTATATATCAAACACATCATATCCCATATCATATATATGTTTATAACAGAGGATTTTTTAGACTGACTTACATGAATGGAGGCTGGATAGTCCCATAATAGCCATCTGCACACTGGAGAGTGGAGGAATCAGTAGTTGCTCAGTTGGAGAAACTGGAGTCTTGGACCAATGGTACAGCCCACGTCTGAGACTGAAGTCCTGTAAACTCCCTGTAGAATTGCTGGTGAATCAGACCCTAACAGATACATCCAGAAGTCTCTTAATCCTAGGTGTCTCTCAATCTATTTAAATTGACAATCCAAATTAAATACACTAGATAATGTCAACCTAAACATTTTGAAAAAACACATAAAAATAAACCTAACAAAGATGCATGATTACAATGCACCAATTAATAAAAAAAAAAAAACACATAAAAATAAAAACAAACCACTGTGGGCTGCTCTGTGCTCAGCGATCAAAAGAATCAAGCTCATTAAACTGACACTACCCCAAGAAGCTCTCATGCTCACCATATACAATGTCCTCTATTTTTATTTATTTATTTTTAGAATATGAGATGATTTTTTTTTTTTTTGGTGGTGGTGGTACTGGGGATGGAACCCAAGAGGTTTCTACCTCTGAGATAGACCCCACCCCTTTTTATTTCTAATTTTGAAAAATTTGGATAAATAATTTTGAAGTAAATTTTGAAACTGTCTTGTTAAATTACTGAGCACTGGCCTTGCACCTGCAATCCTCCTGTCTTAGCCTCCCAAGTACTGGGATTATAGGCATGGGCCACTGTTCCTTACCTTTTTAGAATTTTATTGGTGCAATATAATTATACAGCATAGTGAGATTCAAACTGATACATTCATATATGCACACGACATCTCTTGATGTGTTTCCCTTTGCATTCCCTGTCACTACTTCTCCTTACCTCCCCTTACATACTAGCGAGATTGGTAGTGATAACTTCATATATGAACATAACATGATTTAGTCTGTTTCCTTTATCAAGCCTCTTTTTTTCTCCTCCTCTCATCCCCTGCCACTATTCTACTGGTATTTCTCCTCATTTATCTGAAGTCCTTTCCCCCCCTATTTTCTCTCTAGTGTCCATATATTAGAGAAAACATATGACCCTTGACTGACTGATCTCATTTTTCATAATACTGTCCAATTTTATTGCAAATGAAATAATTTTGTTCTTCTTTGTGGCTGATAAAATTCCATTGTGTGTATATATCATACTTTCTCCATCCATTTATCTGTTGATGGACACCTAGATTAGTTCCATAACTTGGCTATTGTGAATTATACTGCTATAAACATAGGTATGCATGTATCACTACAGTATTCTAATTCTTCTGGAAAGATACCAGGAAGTGAGATAGCTGGGTTACACAGTGGTTCCATTCCTAGTCTTGTGAGGAACCTCTATACTGATCTTCATAATGGTTGTACAAATTTACAGTCCCACCAATGGTATACAAGAGTTTCTTTTTCCCCACATCCTCACCAGCATTTATTATTGTTTGTATTCTTGATGATTGCCATTCTAACTGGTTAGATGGAATTGCAGTGTAGTTTTGATTTACATTTCCCTGATTGCTAGCTAATGATGTTGAATGTCTTTTTCATGTATTTGATGGCCATTTTTATTTCTTTTTTTGAGAAGTGTATATTCAGTTCAATTGCCCATTTCTTTTTTTTTTTTTTTTGGTACTGGGGATTGAACTCAGGGGCATTCTACCTCTGAGCTATACCCCCAGCCCTATTTTTTTTTATTCTTTATTTTGAAACAGGGTCTCACTAAGTTGCGGAGTGCCTCACTAGGTAGCTGAGGCTGGCCGCGAACCCGGATCCTCCGGTCTCAGCCTCCCAAATGCTGGGATTACAAGAGTGCGCCACCACGCCCGGCTCGCCCATTTCTTGTTTGGGTTGTTCGATTTTTTTGGTGTTAAGTCTTTTCAGTTCCTTATATACTAGATATTTGTCCTCTGTCAGAGGAATAACTGGCCAAGATTTCTTCCCATTCTCTAGACTTCATCTTCTTGTTCTTCATTGTTTCCTTTGCTGTTCATAAGCTTTTTAAGTTGATGCTATCCCATTTATTGATTCTTGGTTTTATTTCCTCAGTTTTATGGAGTCTTATTGAGGAAGTCTCTGCCAGTGTCTATGTGTTGGAGAGTTTGATGTTTTCTTCTAGTAATTCCAAAGTTTATGGTCTAATTTTTAGGTTTTTAATCCATTTTGAGTTGACTTTTATACATGGTGAGAGATAGGATTCCAGTTTCTTTTTTTTCTTACATACGAATGCTGTTGAAAAAGATGTCTTTTCTCCAATTTTTTTCCACCTTTGTCAAAAATAAGCTAGCTGAGCCAAGCATAGTGGTGTGCCCTTATAATCCCAGTACTTTGTAGGCCAAGACAGGAAGACATTGGCTTGAAATTTTTTTCTGCTGCATATGTCAAGAACCTGCCAGAGCCAAGATGAGGTCCCTTCTTGCTTCTGGGAAACCACTTCAGATTCTTGTTTTTTAGAAAGAATATTACAAAGCATACAGATGCATAGGGTGAAGCATATAGGAAGGTGCTGGCTACTCTCATGGAACCTCCAAATATTCAGCCATCAGGAAGCTCTCTGAACTCTGTTCCTTTGGTTTAGTAAGGGCACTTCATTGCATAGGTATAATTGAAATGTGAACAGCTTAGTAGAAATGCAATTGGCCCTATGCTGACAGACTGAGAGTGGAACCCAACATGACCTGTCGGTCTAGATTCCTCAGCACTCCTTCCTTGAGGGTATTAGGCAGGACCCCTGTGGAATGTAGAAGTTCTTATGACCCACTGTGCTCTGCCATAGACGGGCATATCAGGCAAACACTGCAACCTGAAACAACAACAAAAATGATCTTTATATCTCTTCATTTTTGTTTCCTCTAATCGATTATGCCAAAATATCACATTTTCCCACCATCACCAGGAGTACTTGAAAAAACATGAAAAGATCTAACTTGTTAGATTGTTAAAAGGCAGATAGAAGAGCTTGGGTTTTCTCATTCACCAAGAAAGGACTGTGGCTTTATATTCTGTGACCTCTAGCTGAGTCTCATAACCTTAAACTATGCTACATACTCATTGCTCATTCTCCTGGAGACAGTGTGGCTTTGGGTGATTGGAAATGCTTTACCTTTGGTGTTTATTTCCATTTATTTCATTCCTTATCAGTGTTTAGGAGGTTCAGGTAAAGTTCAGGCACAGGTGTTTAGGGAGGAGGGGACAGCCTCATATCTGATCTCTAAAAATCTGATCTCTGATGTCCTCAAATTACCCCTCAGTTCTTAGAAAAACTATTTCTTCCTTTCTTGGAAATGTAATGTAGTAGTTAATGATAATACTGAGAGGAATTTATCAACTAGACTGAAATTCATCCAAGTCCTTCCTTAGCTAGCCTCTGTTCACTTTATTCAGTCAGTAGTTCCTAAGGACAAAATAATTCAGATATGCACAGGGTTGATAGTGAAAAGCACCTTATTTTAACAATCACAACTATCTTCTTGCTTGTATGTCCACACACCTCCTTCCTGCCCAGCAGGGTCAAGGGAAAGCTGAGGCCTAATCCAGGAAAGAGGGAGGTCTCTACATTTCTCACCAAGCCTCATGAATCTGTCTGGAATCATCAATCAGACCTGCTCCTATTCCCACAGGCATATTCTGAGAACACCAAGTTTATCCCAGATGTTAAGATGTCAAGCCTATCTTAAAGAAGGAAGGAAAGGATCTGATCCCTGGGCAACACCTGAAGAGCAGCACAGTTTGAATGTGTGTGTGGAGCAGGACTGTCCCAGGAACCAATGAGAGAAACTCAATCTGGTCACCCTAGAATTCTTGGATTGGATTAGATCAGGTTACAGATGTTCTAAACCTTGAATGTTTTATTAATATTTGCCTTTAAATCTAGATATCAATTAATTAAAATAAGGCACACATGTCTGTAATTTTAAAAAGCATCCCAGGCAATGTTAATGGCAAAAAAAAAATTGAGGATGCTATAGGGCTAGATAAACACCTCCTTCCTTTCTTGGGGATAAGAAGTATAAGGAGTAAGTCTAAGTCTCCTCCTGTGTCCAGGGAAATAGAAACAAAGGACATTATAAGATATTCGAGGGTTTGCTACCCATGGCTCCTGGAGACCACCTTCCACATACACCATTCCCACATGGGAGTATAATAGGGCAAGACAAGCACAACTTTTTGTCCCTGTTCACTGGAGAAGGCAGGAAGGGACATGAAAGGCAACCACCATCCCTTTTCTGTCCTTTGAACTCATAGTTGCACAGATCACCAGCATCACCTCTTTTCTAACCTTCATTGCCCACACAGCTTGCTGACCAGGGCACATTCCTCCTTGCCACTCTCCTCAGCTGCCATTTGCAATCATGATGTTTCCTTCTTTTTCCCTGGTGGCAGAGGGGAGCAGCATGCCCAGCCAGTCCCCAGTATGAATTGTCCAATGCTGGGCTCATCTTTTTATCTGTCAGAAACCCAGGTGCCTGCAAACTGGTTTCCTGATACCAGCCTGTGCTTTCAGGCCATGTCTGTTAACCCAAAACACATTTCGAAGGCTGTCTAGTTCCAGTTGCCCAAGGTGCTCTTCACCATTCTCTCTGCATGCACCTGGTGTCCTGCTCCTCACAGCAGCAGGAAATGCTCAGCTTTGGCCACCAGTAGGGGATGGCAAGGTGTGTCACATGTCAGGTTGACCTGTGTTCAGGAAGACTGAAGAGTATAAGCATATGATCAGTGCCCAAGCTGGTGTTCTGTTCATGCATGTGGAGGATTTCCTAGCTAAGTGAGAAGACAGACAGAATCCAGTACTGGAGACCATGGATTCCATGGAAGCAGTTCAGTGCTGTCATTTGATTGACTGAAGACACCAACCTGGGATATCTTTATGGAACACCAGGGCTGTGATGGATCTGCACAGGGAGTTCCCATAATGTGCTGAGCAAGTGACTGCGTATAGTCAGCCTTCCCCATACCCCAAGGCTGTCTCATTCACAGCACAGTCTCTAAGGAGCTTTCTCTATAAACATATGGTATCACTAGGTGCTAGGAGCCAGGTCTGTGGGAGATGTGGAAATTGGCACATTCTGGCAATGTGCAAGGGTGAAGGTGGAGTGGATATTGGTCCTTGCCTGCCACCGACCCTAGCTTCCTTGTAGTAAATTATTTCGCAAACTATAAGTATGATATGTGATATTTTGCGAAGAAGCAAAGGTGATGTAGACAGAAGGATATCATTACTTAAAGGTTTTACATGCTGTGTATAGGGAGATGTAAACTTAGCAGAATCTCAGGGTTAACAAAATCCCTTCATAGTCATTGTGTAACTGTCGGTCGCCATGAAACCACTCCTGCAAATCAGATAAGGTCCGCTTCATGTGGCTCTGTTGGGCAATGTGCACCATTCAGGAGGCTAGCAAGGATTTGACAGAGCAGTGGAGGGTACAGATGTGAGGTGTGGGGAGAGGAGTTCAAAGAATCACAAACTTGAAGAATCTTAGAAAATCCAGGGACTGGGCAGGTATTAGAGATCAGGAGGGGGCAGGGTGGTTGGATCTAGGGCTGCAGTGAATGGACTGCTGAGGGGCATCCTAATGGATTTCAGGGATTGTTCTACAGGGACAGAAGAATTATGGGAGATCAAACAAGGGATGATAAGAGACTGAGCCCAGGATCTGTCACCAGGAAAGACAAAAACACATTCACACACATGTAGAAGGGATAGAATGACAGGTAGGAGGAGAAATGGTGGTGGCATCCAGGTTGTATGTTGAGAAAACATGCCCAGGGGACTGCTGTAACCATACTCTGTCTTCTCTGTTCTGCTGCAGGCTTGCCTCAGTTTACTCTGCATTCCATTTTGCTAACATGACACACATCAGGCCTCCATTTCTTGACTGGATTCTTGAAGCTTCCTCTTCATCTCTCAGTCCATCCAACATAGTGCTGCCATGGTGGGCTTCCTGGGAAGCCAAAGAGGCATCTTCGCAGTGCTTCCCAAGGCCCACTGAGTAGTGGCCAAGGTCTGCATGCTGATGATATTCTGTGTGACTGGAATAGACAACCTCTCTTTCCATGGAGTCTGATTTGAGAGAATATGAGGCATAAAAGTGGAAATGTCTGTGTGTCAAATGCTCTCTAGGAGCACAGAACCCCTCCTCTAAAGGGAAGAAGGAAGGAGACAGGGTATCTCCAGGGGACACCAGGTGGCCTTATGCCTTTGCAGGTATATCTTTCACTTCACATTTGCACTTGACTTCTCTGTACTACCCAGATGGGTCTCCTTGCTTTTCCCTTTTCCCACAATCCCTTTTTCCACTTGGGCCTTTGCCTCAGCATGCACCACTTTCCCTCAGATTCTGCGTATGCAATCCTAGCCATCTTTCATGATCCAGTGCAAATGTGAGGGCCCATAGAGCCCCTGCCCAGAAGGGATGCTCTTCAGGTTCTTTACTTATTCAGGACAGTTTGCATAGAAGGACACTCCTACATAAAAGATCTACCTTGTCCCACATTTGATCTCATCACTACACCAAATTCTTGGAGCAGAGAAGGAAAACTGGAGCCCTTAGGACTTGAATCAGCCTGCAGATATGTTTGATATGTTTTTTCATTCTCATTTTCCCATGAAATTGAATTTATTAAAAATGATAGCCTATTACGCCGGGCGTGGTGGCGCACGCTTGTAATCCCAGCATTCGGGAGGCTGAGACCAGAGGATCCGGGTTCGCGGCCAGGCTCAGCTACCTAGTGAGGCACTCCGCAACTTAGTGAGACTCGGTTTCAAAATAAAGAATAAAAAATAGGGCTGGGGGCGTAGCTCGGAGGTAGAATGCCCCTGAGTTCAATCCCCAGTACCGCAAAAAAAAAAAAAAAAAAAAAAAAAAAAAAATGATAGCCTATTACAACATACAGAAAGCTTAGAGTATGAAAAAGTGTATACATGGGTCCCATCACTAGGAATACACAGAGGAGCTGCTGTTATCTTTAGCACACATTTATTATGAAATAAGATTTGGCATTTACATGCAGAGTATTCCCCCAGATATCCCCTTCCAGAGTGGGAAGGCCACTTAAAATTTGTTCTTAAAATTTAGAATTAATTTGCAATATTTAGAGATCCAGATAAAGGGCAAAAAACTGGTATTCTGTCACATTACTGAAGGTTTTGGGAATGGTATCACCTGTTCGCCCTCTGAGGCTGGCCTTGACTGGTGCCTATGTCAGTGTGTACCTAGGCTACCCAATGCTCCTTCGTCAACTCTGCTTCACTGGCATCCAGTGTCCTCATTCCCCTTGGCTCTCCTCTTCTTGCCCATCTGCCCACTCATCCTTTCCTCCACACCATCTCTCAGGTCATCTCCCCAACATGAACCCCCTCATTCTCCTCCTCATGTTCTACCTGCTTTATGAAATATCCTCCAACACCTAAAGTTCCAGTCCTTTCCCAGTGCTCAGTTACGCACAGCACTCTATCCAGTAGCTGAGCACTCACCTGTGCTTCCCTTTTTTTCCTCTACCACAGACTGCAGAGTCCCCAGGTACAGGGAAGGGCAAGGAGAGAGCAGGCTAGAGCTGCCTGCCATTTCCTTCTGGCTTTGCTGCCCCCCTGTGTGGTGCATTCCATGCAGTGCATGCAGTCTTCTGTGCAGGTCCTCTGACCACCTGGCCCAGGCAGTTCTGTGCCCAGTGTTGGTAGGTAAAGGGGACTGTGCAAACCAAAGCATTTCCAGGCTCTATGCTTACTGAGTTGAGTCCACTGTCCAACCCAATGGCCACTTCTCTTTCTCTGCTCTCCCCTGACTTCCTCAGAAGAACTGGAAAGACACTGGCCATCATGCTCTAGGCATTTGAGGGGCCCAGAGGGGAGACTCCATTTCTCACCTTACCCACTGCCTGAGGCCATAGCACCCTGGTGCTCACTGACTTCCTGTCCTTTAGAGGCTTACAAATGGTTTTACGTTGATTTTGTGTGTGTGTGTGTGTGTGTGTGTGTGTGTGTGTGTGTGTGTGTGTTACTAGGTATTGAACCCAGGAATATTCTACCTCTGAAGTACATCCCCAGCTCTATTTTATTTTTTATTTTGAAATAGGGTCTCCTAAGTTGAGGCTGGTCTTGAACCTGTGATCCTCCTATTTCATCTTCAAGTACTGGGATTAAAGTACTTGAATCATAGTCATCTGGCTATGATGACTCTTCCCCCACTTCTGATTCAGGGTAAGGGTTGAAAGTTTATTTTTAGTGATATTCCCATTCGAGTGAATTTAATGATTTCATATTCTCAGGTGTCAAAATGTCAATGAGTAAGAGACTAAGTTTGCACATGTTTATTGGCTTGTACTTGCTATTCTAGAGTTGGGCAAAATCCACTAAACCTTGGGTGTTCAGTTAGCTAAGCAAGGAGGTAAAGGAGCTCAACAAAGCTGACTAGACTATACAAAGGACACTGGATATTTCAAAGTTATTTTCCTTGCAAATATCAAAGCACAGGTCACTTACTTGTCATGCTGGATGTAGCTGGCTTGTTGAAAATGTGGCCATGATCTGTCCCTTTTCTGATTTTCTGGAGGTCAGGTAAACACTTTATTATCAACTTGGGGTGTGGAGTTTCACCATGAGAGACTCCAGTGGTGTGGTCTGTTGGGCCTAATGGAAGAGCTCAGTACATTAGTGAAAACTTTTATGTTAGACTAAATCTCAGGTTCCCCTCATGTTTCATAACTATCTGCCACCCAAATTCCATGTTTCATTTCTGAATTAGAGGTGGTCGGACCTAGATTTGGAAGGAAGAATAAAAAAGTATCTTCATAGAAACTCCCTACTTCTACTCATGTATTACAACATTTATCGGTTTATACATAGAACTTTGTGGAGGAATGAGATATTTCAAAAGAAAAGGAATGTTTTTAATTACAGAGGAGAAATGGAACCAACAGGTCCTTGATGTCCTGACAAAGCCACTCAGGTGGCCATGGTTTTAAAGGGAGGCAGCAGGATCTGGGACTCTTCCTTTGTCACTTTCTGGAGAAAGCCAAATGGGGGAGCTAGACATATAGGTCATGACAATACCAAGGTCCCCATCCCTGTCTTCCTCACATCACTGAGTCTTTTTCTTCAGGGTCGTCCTATGTTTCTCCACTAGTGAACCAATCTACTACACGGTTTTCTGCTTGGCTTCTTCCTAGCTATACATCGGTTTATACCCCAGATCTAGCTGAGCTTTCTTGTAGGAAAAGGTGAATACACTATTTGGGATTGTCAGTAAATGGCGGGTAAGGGAGGTTGATATTTGTAAGTTGAACTCAGCAGGAAGCCCACTGTTTCCAGCAGGAAGGCAGCCAGTACATCACAGATAGAAGAAGGGTCAGACTGGAATCAGGGCAGAGGCCTCCTGTTGCACTCATAGGAATTAAGGTCACCATAGCTTTGGTGAGGTGTGTCATCTGCAATATAATAGAACTGCCCTCCAATGTTGGTGGCCTTCTTGGGGTCCCGCAGGGTCCTGGAGGCCAGAATGTGAGCCCAGGCCACATTGCCAACATAGACTAGGTCGGCTACAGAGAACCTGCCTGTATTTTCTAGAACACCATTGTTCTTAAGGGTCCTATTCACAATGTTATAAAGGACTAGGCTTCCTTCCCCATAGATGCACATGGGCCTCAAGGCACAAGTCCACAAGGTGCTGCCATTCTTAAGGGGGCTCCCATTAGCTGCCAGCACAGCCTTCTCGGCCAGCTTTTTGCTATATAGGTATGGAGCAGACCATGTATTCTCATGATGCTCTTCCTCGTGGCCATTCTGGATGATCTCCTTGTATGAGTTGGGTCCGGCTACCTCTACTGAGATAGTGTAGATGAAGATTGGCACACTGGCTTGGACATAGGCCTTCAACAGGAGCTCTGTACCTGCGGGTGAGGAGCAAGCTGTCAATGTCAGGAAATAACCCAAAGGGCCCTCCATAGTCACGGACATAGGCCCGCATCAATTTCTCTCCCTAACAAGAGAATACTCAAGATATGAGTGAATTCTTCTGTGTTCTTAATTCAGATATGCCATGGAAAAGTGCAAAGATGAAAAATTCTGGACATTTCTTTTCTGTAACCAAGAATGTCTAGACTTTCAGGTTCATAGACTTGCATGTGTTTGTGTATTTGTGTTTGTGAATGTGCATGTGTCCTGTGTTTTAGGAAAAGGGCATAGGTTTACTGATTTATATTTTGCCAATGTGGATATTCAGAAATTACCATCTGATCCTATAGGCAGAAGTTATTTTGGTAGCTGACTCAGATGTAACTCAGGGAGTGGTAGAGAGCTCACCCTGCATACGTGAGGCACCAAGTCTCAAAAAGTGCCAATTTTTTTTTAATTCAAAAGAAATAAAAGCTATTCTTTGTCATGCATATCATTTCATTAAAAACAGGCTATTTTTAAATTCATAAATTCAGTAGACCATACTCTGAGAGACAGTTGGGATTTCACATTCAGCCGAGCTCATTTAGTTACATATAGACAATATTCACTGTGAAACAGACTTAGTGCTGGCATTCTCCACATTTGCTAGGGATCAATAAAAAATTGTGTCATAAGGACCATTCCTTGAGTCATTGAGCAAATGGTTATGGAGTTTCGGAAGATGTTGGAGACCCAAGCTCTGTTCCTCATCGTGCGTTCCCTCAAAGGTCACTCCAAACTGAATGATGACTCTACTTATCCAGTTATGAACAGTACGGGTGATCAGGATTCTCTAACTTAGCATTCTGGAGCCTTGCACTTAGCATTCTAGAGCCTTGCACTGTCCTTTTCTGTTGAGCCTGGTGGAAGACTGAAATGTCAAGTTAGTCACCCTCTTCTAGTAACACCTATGATGTTAGAATTTTGTAGAATCCCTGTTACAGTGTTGACCTGCAAGTGCTGGAGGTGACGCAGTGCACCTTGCCTTGAGGAAGGAAGGAATGTCCTGGACAAGTGATTATGTCTTTATTTATTTAGGTATTTATGTATTATTTCTGTTTAAAACATGTTTGGTGATTTTATTTTATGAAGGGACACTCTCACTTTAAAAAATGCATTTGGTGGTCTAGAAATCTAGGCTATGCTTACTAGCACACAGGAAATGACTATCATTGTGAAGTATTTTCTAAACAACTTTTTAGTCATCCGATGTTTGCAGCACTTCACTTCCCCTTTCCACTTGCATTCTGTTCTTGAGAGCAGCAGAATATAGGCCTTGTGAGACAAAGTTCTGCAAACATGAAAGGGCTAAAGCAGGTTGGGGCAGCTAACTAAAAGCACGTTGATTTTTTTCCCCCAAGTTATTCTCCCTTTGAATATTAAAGCAGCATGCACCTCCTTGTCATGCTGGCCATATCTGGCCTGGTGGAGAATGCCACCATTATCTCTCTCCTTCCTCATTTCTTGAAAGTCAGATAAATGCCTTAATTCCACTTCAGAATGAGAAACTCCACTTTGGTCTGGTTTGTTGATCCTAGGGAAGAAGCTCAGTCCAAACCAATGGCCTTCTATAAATTTTACTCAACATGCTGTGAGAAAGAAGAAATCCTGATGCTAAATGATATAAAACACAGAATGGGCTACACCTAGGTGTGGGGAGGATGCTTTCTTGGCCCCACCATCTGACCCTACAATCCTCCTCATGGCTCCTTTAATCATTTATTCTCTTTCTGCTATATTCTGCATGTCTACATTGGTAATTTTCATTGCTATAGAGTTGCGAGAATTTATTGTGGTCTTGTTCTTTATTTTTTTTTTTTTATGTTTTCAGGGTTCTTAGTTTGAATCTGTTTGGCTGTTTTTTATTTTCTTTTTGTGTGAGAATTCCCTGTCTAGAGCCGGGCATGGTGGCGCACTCTTGTAATCCCAGCATTTGGGAGGATGAGACCGGAGGATCCGGGTTCGAGGCCAGCCTCAGCTACCTAGTGAGGCACTCCACAACTTATCAAGACCCGGTTTCAAAATAAAGAATAAAAAATAGGGCTGGGGGTGTAGCTCGGAGGTAGAATGCCCCTGAGTTCAATCCCCAGTACTGCAAAAAAAAAAAAAAAAAAGAATTCCCTGTCTAGTAGTATATCTTTATATGAGTACTGGGATGTGGGCATATAGTAGCCTCAATGCCTCTGATTCTTATAATTAGGATGTTGAATACAGCCCACATTGTACCAACAAGTAACAATGGTAGTTTAAAAGCAGAACATTTTTTTTCTTTTTCTTTTTATTTCTTTTTATTTTTTTTAGCATGGATTCTTTTATACATTTCTTGAGTACAACAGGGTTACATAGACATTTATGACATATAAATCATTATCAGATCACAAATAGCACCACTTCTTTGTTTTACACGTATAGCCCACATTCTTAACATAGCCTGGTAAAGCAAACTTTCTAGAGTCATAAAACCATACTCCTGTTTTTATTACTGTGGCTTTGTAGTAGAGTTTGAAGTCAGGTATTGTGATACCTCCTGCATGGTTCTTGTTGCTAAGAACTACTTTGGCTATCCTGGGCTTTTTGTTTTTCCAGATGAATTTAAGGACTGATTTTTCTATGTCTGTGAGGAGTACCCTTGGTAATTTCATGGGTATTGCATTGAATCTGTAAATCAG
>PVLC010009282.1:37126-54741 GCA_004027655.1 Graphiurus murinus | reverse complement strand
TTCAAAAATAAAAAAAAAAAAAAAAAAAAAAGTAAGGCAGTATTAGCCTGGGACCCACTAAAAGTAGCCCATATAAAATTCCATGAAAATCCATGAACCCATGACTTATGTAAGTACATTTGATTGGTGGCGAGGACAAGATAAAGGGAAAGTATTATTTTTTATTGGGTTTTAATTGCCCTAGCACCTAAATCTATGTGTGGGATTTTGCCAAATTCTCTACTTTACCCCTTGCTACTCTTATTTTTAAAAATTTAATTTCAGCACTTTTATTTATTTATTTATTTTTATTTTTAAAAATTGGTGCATTGTAATCATACATCTTTGTTAGGTACAATCTGATAAAGGCATACATGCACACATTTTTCATTTAACCCTTCCCCAATTCCTGCTCCACTCCCTCGCCACCCCTCCTTCTCAGGTTCAGTTTAGTGATTGACTTTGATATGCTTGTGAAAGTACATCATATGCATTAGGGTGTCCCCCCCTCCCACCATCACCTTCAGTTAAATCAACTTCTTTGCTCACCTAAGGTTTCTTTTTCTTCATCTGGAGTCCCTCTTATGCTCCATTTTCTCCCTAGCTTCTGCATATTAGGAAGAGCATACGATTTTTTACTTTTTGTGACTGACTAATCTCACTTAACGTAATGTTTTCCAGTTGCATCCATTTCCCTACAAATAACATGATTTTGTTCTTCTTTATGGCTGAGTAAAATTCCATTGTGTACATATCCCATAGTTTTATAATCCATTCATCTGTTGATGGACATCTTGGCTAATTCCATAGTTTGGCAATTGTGAATTGTGCAGCTATAAACATAGATACATGTGTGTCGGTCATTTCAGGACTTTTAAATTGCATCTTTTATCAAGAAAACAACATCCTATTTAAGGCTTTAAGGTTTTTTTTTTTCCTCCACACATTATTCTCTTCAGAGTTCCCTTCTCTATTTTGTTCAGAACAAATTCAGACAGATTCTTTCAAATCCAATTTAGACATTCTTTCCTGCAGAAACCCTAAGAGGCTTTATCAACTCTTTCTCAGTATACCAAAATGTGTTCTTTTCAAATTGTATACCTCATGTACCTCTAAAAAGATAAGAAAGGAGTTATTCTTAAAAATTCATCTTCAAAACAATCACATATGTTAAACCATTTTCCAGTGGTTTTCATTAAAAATAGGTATATTTCTGTTTTTAACATTCTTAAACATTGTGGCTGTTGTAATCAATTCTATTTAAGCCTTTATAAACAGAAGAGCTGTAATAAACATATATTAACTGTTTCTGCATTTGTGTTAGTTGATAAGCATTGACAGATGAGAACATCAAAGAAACAAGCTTGTATAACTGAGAAGTTTATGCTGTTTTTAAAATATATCCTATGAATTTACAACTTCCAAATTCTATGCAGATGCTCTTAGAGAAAGCAGTAAATATATTGAATTTACTTTTGTTTTAGGAAATCTAAATATGCAATATATCAACAACACTTATTTAGAAACTACTAACTACCAAGTACTGTGTGCAAGGATTATAGAACTGAATAAGGTAGGCTTTCCTCTTCAAGGAGCTCAATTATCTTCATCCACTTTGTAGAAAACAAAGCCTGGAATAGGTTAAATAATTTGTCAAAAATTCCACAACTAATAGAGTCGTATGTGGGATAATTTATCTCAGGAATTCCCCTAATGCTTATCTTTGAATTGATTTTATCAGAATTATCTGGGGGAAGTTTTTTTAAAAATTACACATTTCAATGCACACTAATCAGAATATCGGAGGGTGTTGCCAGGGAATCTTTACTTTTTAATAGTTAATGATTCTAATGCATAGTTAGGTTTAAATACCATTGTTTTCTCTGATCCTGAGGATCCTTCCTTTTTACCCTTCAATCCTTGCCTTTCTCTCAGTGTTAGCATACTAAAAAATCAATGTCAGCTGTGCTGGTAGCTCATGCTTGTAATCCCAGTACTTGGGAAGCTGAGATAGGAGGATTAGAGGTTTGAGGACCGCCTTAGCAAGTAGAGAGACTCTCATCAACCTAGTGAGATCCTGTTTCCAAATAAGAAATAAAATCAGTCTGGGGCTGTAGCTTGAAGATAGACTGCTTCTGAGTTCAATCCCCAGTAACACACACACACACACACACACACACACACACACACACACACACACACAATCAATGTCATGCTTCCTAGATTTCCCAGGATAGGACATGAATGAAATATACAGTTATGTACAGATAACTGGTGGCTTAAACCTTTAAGCAAGAAGTGATTGATAAACATGAAACCTGTCTCTGGTTTAGATTGCATATCTACCTTTTGTATCTTATTTGAAAATGGGTGGGAGATGATTAATTTAGATAGGTATTATTTTCTGCCAACATAGAAAGCTAATATTTTTTAGTGTTAAGGAATATGTAGGGCTTCATGTATTGTCATAATGATCACTACTAAGATTGTGGGGCAGTGAAAGATAAGGAGAGGGGGAATATACATTCTTTACAGGCCAAGTTGGAGCTTGGAATGTATTTTCCTGAGGAAAAAAATTTATAAATGGTGATTATAAGCCATGCTGACCTAACCTAGATGCCTGCTGGTTTCTTGGCAGTCAGCTGGGGGGAAGGGAAGAAAGGACTCAGAAGGCAAGGCCTGGCTTATAGCACTTCTTATAGACAAGCGTTACTTATAGTCTACATGAGTCTGCTCAGAAAATAGTGTACATAACCAGTGATATAAGCTGGTTATGGGTTGGGGAACCTGACTAATTTGGGGTGTGCAATGAGAGAAGGCTGAATGTTATGATGAATGAGATGGTAGTTCAGATGCTGATCTCAAAATACTTCTTCCATTTTTTTTTTGTTTAGTTCTGGGGATTGAACCTAGGGGCATTCTACCTCCAAGCTACACTCTCAGCCCTATTTTTTATTCTTCATTTTGAAAGCATCTCACTAAGTTGTGGAGGTCCTCACTAAATAACTGAGACTGGCCGTGAACCTGTGATCCTCCTGTCTCAGCCTCCCAATACTGGGATTACAAGTGTGTGCCACCACGCCCGGCTCCTCCAAATACTTATTTCAAGCCTCCAATTTAATTTAAAAAATTTTTACTTCCTCACATATTTTTAAGATGATATTAACATTTTAATCATGTGTTTTGGTTGCAAAGGGTACAAATTCTAGCATATTATCAATACTGATATTTTACAGTGAAATTATTACAGCTTCTTAAAAGTATATGTACAATGGAATCTAAATAGCTTAGAGCTTGATAACTTCACGAATGTTAAAAATCAGACACCTGAACAAACCTTTTAAAATTTTTCTTGAATTCTTGTTTGTATTCCATCTCCTTCATAGCATTTTATGTACATGCAATGTTTTTTGTTAGCGATCACCTAGAGTTTCAAAGATAGAATTTGCATGAATACATCTTTTAAAATTATCTTTCTACAGTCTAGTCTAAGAAAATACTTATATAAATTGAAATAAAAATTTATTTAAAGTTTTGAAAAATTTCTACTGGATTGAGTCTAATTTTGGTAATTATTGGTACATAATTTATTAAATAACATAAATGTGTTTTTTTTTTTTTTGTACTGGGGACTGAATCTGGGGCATTCTACCTCTGGGGTACACTCCCCAGCCCTATTTTATTTTATTTTGGAACAGGGTCTAAGTTGTGGAGGACCTCGCTTAATTTTTGAGGCTGGCCTCCAACCTGTGATTCTCCTGTCTCAGCCTCCAAATACTGGGAATACAGGCATGTGCCACCATGCCTGGCTGAAAAATTTGATTAAAACTACTGAGAAATAAAATTTTACTGAAAACTCATTTCTTAAGGAGATGGGTGGGGCTGTATGCTTTACATTTTTTCATAAATTTCATTGGTAAATATTACTTATTATAGACAGAATTCAGCATCAATTCTACCTTTTTTGTTACTATAGATGCAAGTGCTGAGGAAATTTGTGTACATTCATGACTGAATGTCAATAGATGGAGTTTGATTATAACAATTCATTCAATAATTTGAGCTCTTTCCAAGTTATGTGACAAAGCATAGTAATCTATTATCAAAAATTATTTTAAATTATATATCAGCTGGCCACTAATTGAGGTTTTTCTTCAATTTGTTGAAAGCAAAGAATTGAAAACACTAAACTCATAAAAAAATCTTTAAAAAATTTATGAACCAGTTAGTGATTTATTCTGTCAGTTTCTGGGAGTTAGACCAAAAAGGCATTACCAAGAGTGATCAAGTGAATATTATTATTATTATTATTTTTTCACTTAGAGACACTTTGTTGAAGCCAATATACTGAAAAGGATTTGGAGAAAATTAATTTTAATATCCCTAATAACTACAACTCATCATGCTAAAATGATTTTGCTTTTTCATATGCTTTAGATCTTAGAACTGCATAGCTTTCAGTTTATAGAAAATATGGAACTTATTAGCTAGTATGCAAAGCCATTCCTGTTGTCAAACCAACCAGCCAAATTAAACTGTCAGTGAAAATCTTATTTTACTTTTTAATTTAAATAAATATGAATGTACACCCTTTGATAGTACTAGTTTGTTTATTTATTTTGCAGTACTGGGGATTGAACCCAGGGCCTGGGCACTCTACCACAGAGCCATCACAATCAGGATTTTAAAGGTGTGACCTACTTTATTAGTAACTAAGGTATTTTTTATAAAGAACATCAGTCCTCCTTTAGTAATCTTAGTGTGTCAAAAACTATGGATGAGTGGACTCTGTTTGCTCAGGCATTACTTGAAAGTATTTAATATTATAAATTTGTATTAATTAATAATAATTCCTATTCTTTGTGGTTTTAGCTGTAGAGTTTAAAGTTACAGGTATTATACATAAGGTTATTTCTTTTGATTACTTACTTCATTAACTCTCTCCATGGAAATATGACTTGCTAACTGAGACAAAGACAACCTGGATATAAATATTCACAATTCTGAAGTCTCTTCAGTTAATTCCTGGGCATGTTTTCTTATTTGTACCATACTTTCATCAGCTGCATTGTTTTCATTATGATTGAGAATGACTGAAATCTATAGGTCATGAGCCTTAAGTAATGTTGTCTACCACAATTTTCCACAATCTGAGCAAAGCTTTCTACAATTTTATGAACTCGGCAAAGTACAGTGGTATCTTTATAAGGGTTTTAAAAATTGCATGGATGGATTTACCAGTGAACATCTTTTTAGCTGTTAGCTTATAGAGCAGGTATAGTAACCTCCTTGTGTTTTGTGAGATTTCCTGAGTTTAGCAGTGAGCAGGACTAATTTGTGAAAGTTTTTCTAAGATTGTCTTATGACTGCTTTTAAGTTGCTAATACCCTCAGTTTTCTTCTTAATTAATAGCTTTCTTTAGGGCTTGAATGTTTTCCAAGTAAATGATTCTTCAAGAGACATAGTTTCAACTATTGTTTGGCAGTAATGTATCAAGAGCATAGTCTCTCAGGGGCTTTCTGGAGCAATGCATTCTTTCACAATTAGAAGTCACTTTCCCAGAAGGGTTTTATGTCCAAGGGCATTGTCTTGTATATTCCCATACCTTCCTTCTTAACTTTGTAAGGATTTTAACAAATTACAAGTTATTAAATAGTATTACTTTATTATAAGATTGCACATCACAATCAGGATTTTAAAGGTGTGACCTACTTTATTAGTAACTAAGGTTTTTTTTTTTATAAAGAACATCAGTTGAAAATGATAATCTCAATTGTTCCTTATCCTCAAATTATATTTTCCCGCATTACTAAAGTCAGAATTAGGTTCTTGTTATGCCTTTTCGTCAAAATGTATTAATTGGGCCAGGAGTGTAGTTGAGTGGTAGAGGCTTTGTTTGGCATGCCTGAGACCCTGGGCTCAATCTACAGCACAAACAAACAAACAAACAAACAAGCAAAATGTATTTAGGCAGAACCTTGTTTTAGTCATTGCCTGTTACTGAGTGTACCTAATTTCTAAACACAGAAGAAACTACACATTTAGTAAGCAAATATTGATGTTAGCTGTTGACACAACTCCATTAACTTCATTTATATAAATATTGAATCTATGAATGTGTTGTAATTTTTGCATATAGCAGGAAGCAGCCACGTATTTCTTTTTCTTTCTTTTTTTTTTTGTGGTATTGGGGATTGAACCCAGGTGCATTCTACCTCTGAACTACACCTCCACCCCTATTTTTTATTCTTTATCTTGAAACAGGGTTTCACTAAGTTGCAGAGGACCTCACTAAGTAGATGAGGCCGCAAACACTGAACCTCTGGTCGCAGCCTCCCAAGTACTGGGATTACAAGCGTGTGCCACCACACCTGGCTCATGTATTTCTTTATTCTCAAGATATTTGCCATTATTATTATTATTATTATTATTATTATTATTGTTATTATTGTAGTACTGGGGATTGAATCCAGGGGCATTCTACCTCCAAACTACACCCCCAGCCCTATTTTTATTCTTTATTTTGAAACAGGTCTCACTAAGTTGTGAAGGGCCTCACTAAGTACTGAGGCTGGCTGTGAACCTGTGATCCTCCCGTCTGAGCCTCCCAAGTACTGGGATTACATGTGTGTGTCACCACATCTGGCTTGTAGTAAATATTTTACAGATGAATTGAGAATGATTACAGATGAATTGAGTTTTGTTGATATCTCAGATTGCTCTGTTGTAAACATAATTACTTTGTGCTCTAAAAGTATTTCAGAATGCATGGTTTTATTTGGTCAGTTACTATGCAAAGTTAAAGTGAATGGAAATTAAGCTCTGTCAAGTATAATCTTTGCTAAGATTTTTTGATAATGTTTATCAATCTAAAGAAATGCCTTTTGATATTTATTTCTATTTCCAAGTTAAAGAAATACACTTGTATTCTTATTTTTCTAAGAGTTACTTTAAACTCTAAAATAGTGTTAAGCTTTAGCAAGTGCTTTTCTTTATTGATTGAAATAATTGTGATTTTTTTTTTTCTCTTTTAGTCTGGCAATGTGTTAATTGCATAACTGAATTTCCTAGCCGGGCGTGGTGGTGCATGCTTGTAATCCCAGCATTTGGGAGGCTGACACCAGAGGATCCAGGTTTGCGGCCAGCCTCAGCTACCTAGTGAGGCACTCTGCAACTTAGTAAGACCTGGTTTCAAAACAAAGAATAAAAAAATAGGGCTGGGGGTGTAGCTTGGAGGAGGAATGCCCCTGAGCTCAATCCCCAGTACCGCAAAAAAAAAAAAAAAAAAAAAGAATTTCCTGATGTTGCACCATTCTAATATTCCTGAGGTTAAAAAGTGTTGATTATGATATAAAATATTTTCTTGTTGTCTCAGATTTTTTTAGGTGTTAGCTTGTTTTGGCTCCAAATATATGTGAGTAGAATTGATCTGTGCTTTGCTTATCTTGTGTCAAAATTATATTAGCTTCATAAAATGAGCTGTGTGGCTTTTATTATTGTTTAAATTTTAATTTTATGCAACAATTTCTTATGAGATATATGTTAGTGATTCTTCAAAGTTTAGTGGAAATAACCTGTTTTACAAATTAATGAGTCTTAAAAGTTTAGTGGGATTCACCAGTAAAGCTGTAGCAATCGCTATAGATTCTCCACTCACACCTTCAGCCCACTCTTGACAACATCTGCAAATGCTTCCTGAGCTACCAATAGTTTCCTGCACTTCTTGGCCTCAGAGCAGTTTATGACCAAGGAAATAGGCCTATTTTACAGGGGAGAGACAGAAGTTCATTTAGCTAGCAGATAAATACCCTATATCTCCTTGATTCTAAGAAGATTCCATCATAGTCTAGCGCCATTTGTCCCCTCCAAATAACTTTCCCTCCCTCCCTCCCTCCCTCCCTCCCTCCCTCCCTTCCTTCCTTCCTTCCTTCCTTCTTTCTTGGAATTAAACCCAGGAGCATCTGTCTTTGAGCCAAGCCTTCAGCTCTATTTTTTCTTTTTGCAGTACCAGGGATTGAATGCCTCTGGGGAGGCATTCTACCTCCGAGGTACTATATTTTTATTCTTTATTTTGAAACAGGGTCACTAAGTTGCGGAGGGCCTCACTAAGTAGCTGAGACTAGCCTTGAACCCAGATCCAGGCTTAATTTATTCTTTAATATACATTTTCAGCTTTTCTCTCTTCTATGTTTCACTTCCTCTCTCTTGCACTGTATTTTTTTAAATATCATCTTTCAAATAAAGAAACTACTTTTCCTCCAGATATTGGGCTCAAGATTAGTAGAAGACCAAAAAAAGTAAGACAAAAATCATCTAGATCTGAGATTTTCTGTAGAAGAGATCTTTCTTTCTAATTTTTAAAAAATTGAGATATAATTAATCTAACATGAAATTCATCATTTTAAAGTATACAAGTTAGTGTATTTCAGTATATTAACAATGTTACACAACCATCACCATTATCTTATACCAGAACATTCCCATTATCTCTCCCCGACAAAACAACAACAACAACAACAACATCTGTACTCATTAGCAGTCATTGCTATCTTTTTCCATACTCTGGAAACCACTAAGCTACATTTTTCTCCATGGATTCATCTATTTTGGATATTTCCTATAAGTACATTTATATAACACTTGGTCTTTTGTGTCTAGCTTATATCCATCCCAAAGGATATGAAGTGCTGTCTCATTATGTTTTTTATAATGACTAATGATATTGAGCATTTCTTAGTTTACTTGTTGACAATTTGTATATATTTACAAAGAAACATTCAAGCCCCTTGCCTATTTTTAAGTTAATTTTTTATTATTGAGTTGTAAGAGTTCTTTATATATTCTAGGTACTAGACCCTTATCAGATACATAATTTGCAAATACTTTAGTTATCTTTTCATTTTTGGAAAATATTTTTGGTGCATAAAAAGTTATTTATTTTCATGAAGTCTAATTTATCTATTTTTCTTTCATTGTTCTGTTGGTGTTATATCTAAGAAACAGTTGCCTATACTAAGGTCACAAAAATTTCTCTTTTTCTTCGAAGAATTTTATAATTTTAACCCTTACATTGAAGTCTGATCTACTTTGATGAGTTAATTTTGCATATGGTAGGGGTCCAACTTTGTTTTGCATGTGGGTATCCAGTAGTTCCAGTGTCATTTGTTGAAGACTCTTCCTATTTTTTTTTTGTGGTACTGGGGATTGAACTCAGGGGCATTCTACCTCCGACCTACACCCCCAGCCCTATTTTTTTATTCTTTATTTTGAAACAGAGTCTCACTAAGTTGCGGAATGCCTCACTAGGTAGCTGAGGCTGGCCTCGAACCCGGATCCTCCAGTCTTAGCCTCCCAAATGCTGGGATTACAAGTGTGCGCCACCACGCCCAGCTCAAGACTCCCCTATTGAATGGGCTTGGCACCCTTGTTGAAAATCGATTGATCATAGATGTATGGGCTTAGTTGTAGACTTCAGTTCTATTCCAGTGATCTATATGTCTGCCCTTATGTCAATATCAAATTGTCTTGATAACTGTGGCTTTTGCAGTAAGTCTGAAATAGGAAGGATGATTTACATAAGAGATCTCTGATCACTTTATATTTCATTAATACTTAATGATATATTTAAAGAAACTAGCCCATATTTAGAGTCTTTGTCAGAAGTCTAATTATATGTTGTTAAGGATATTATACAGAAATGGATGTTTATACTGAATGATAAATATGCCATTTTTCTTCTTCCCTATAATAGTTAGGTTCTAAAATCAATTGGAATACGTGAAAAGTGTACCCCAGTTGAAAAAGTTTGGAAACCTCTGAGATAAGCTATATAGAACATATTTTCATTTAAATAGTCTAGCAATTTAATGTGCATAAAAGTAATCTAAAACTACTTTGTTTCTATACTTTTGAGTTTTATTAAACAAGTGTTCCTTTCCCTCACCCTGTGGTACTGGGGATTGAACCCAAGGGCAGTCTACTGAGCTACACCCTCATCCCCTTTTATTTTTTATGTTGAAACAGAGTCTCATGAAGTTGCCAAAGCTGGCCTTGAATTTGAGATCTTCCCCTCTCAGCCTCCCAAGTACTGAGATTGCAGATGTGCTCTACTGCCCCCAGCTACAATTATTTTTATCTGAAAAAGAAATTTCATAGTAATATTTGCATTTAGAAAGATAGTTTTATGAAATCATTTAGATTGTAGAATTTTACAAAGCAAACATTTTAAAGAAAGTATGTATAACTGTTATACATTTATAGTTAATATATTAATTCACTCATTTTCTATTACATCTTGGTATGTTTTAGGCATTGGGAATATAACAGTGAACTAAATATATCTTACCTTACTGGAAAAATATATTTTAGAGGATGCAGATAATAAAAGAGAGAAATAACTACTAGGAATATGTAAGTGCCCTGGAGAAAATAAAAATTAAGACCCTTAATTTTGGGTGGTGTTGGAATTTTAATTTAGGTGGCCTTAAAAAAAGTGAGTTGAGCTTGAAAAGAACGATGGATTAGTGTTGTGTATATTTAGGGGAAAGAGAGTTTAGACTGAGGGAAAAGCAAGTACAGAGGTCCTGTGGTAGGAGCTTGCTCGACATGTTGGAAGTGTAGCAGTGAAGTTTGCTGTGGTTAGGGTGAGCAAGTTAGCATGGAGCAGACAATGGCAAGAGACAAGGTTGGAGGGCGAGATCGTCAAGGACCTTTTGCTTCATTCTAAGGGCTTTGGCAGTTATCCAAAGCAGGGAGTAGGTAAATGTTCTGATTAAAATGTGACATTTTATTTTTACATTTTGAAACATTTAAAAAGGCTTACTGTACCAGTATTACTGAAATAGATTAGTGAGGAAAGAATGGGAACTGGGAGATTAGTTGCAAAGTTATTGCAGTAATTTATGTGATTGATGGTGGTAGATTAGGGTATTTGTGTTAGAGGTGGGGAGGTGTCATCTCTGTAGAGCTATTTTACTTTTTTTTTGTGGTACTGGGGATTGAATCCAGGGACATTCTACCTTCAAGCCCTATTTTTTATTCTTTATTTTGAAACAGGGCCTCACTAAGTAGCTGAGGCTGGCCACGAACCTGTGATCCTCCTATCTCAGTCTCCCAAGCACTGGGATTATAAGCGTGTGCCACGATGGCTGACTGAGATATTTTAAAAGCAGAACAATAACAACAAAAAACTACTGGTGGGATATGAAAAAAAAGAGGCTATTCCAAAAATTTCGGTCTGAGGCAAACTGTGTTAAACCGGGCCTGTTGGCGCACGCTTGTAATCCCAGTACTTGGGAGGCTGAGACCGGAGGATCAGGGTTTGCAACCAACCTCAGCTACCTAGTGAGGCATTCCGCAACTTAATGAGGCCCTGTTTCAAAATAAAGAATAAAAAATAGGACTGGGGATGTAGCTTGGAGGTAGAATGCCCCTGAGTTCAATCCCCAGTACTGCAAAAAAAAAAAAAAAAAAAAAAAAAAAAAAAAAAAAAAAAAAAAATTACTCTGTTAAGACTGGAGATAGAGCAATTTCGGGGTGAAGGTTTCATTTTCAGTTTTAGATTTTTTTTTTTTTTTCGATACTGGGGATTGAACTCAGGGGAATTCTACCTCCGAGCTATACCCCCAGCCCTATTTTTTATTCTTTATTTTGAAACCAAGTCTCACTAAGTTGCGGAGGGCCTCACTAGGTAGCTGAGGCTGGCTGCGAACCTGGATCCTCCGGTCTCAGCCTCCCGAATGCTTGGGATTACAAGCATGCGCCACCACGTCCGGCTAGTTTTAGATTTGTTAAAGTTAAGTTGAATGAAAATGCAAATACAGTGAAACTTAGATGGAAGGCTGTACTGTATGTGTGTGTGTGTGTGTGTGTGTGTGTGTGTGTGTGTGTATGTGTTACTGAGAATTGAACCCAGAAGAATTCTACCTCTGAGCTACATTTCCAGACCTATTTTATTTCTTATTTGGAAACAGGGTCTCACTAGGTTGCTGAGAGCCTCACTAAATTGCTGAGGCTATCCTCCAACCTGTGATCCTCCTGTCTCAGCCTCCCAAGTATTAGGATTACAAGCAAATATCACCACCTAAATAAAAACGTTCTACTGATTTCTAAATCACTACATTTTGTTACTTTTTCACCATCATTGCCTCTAGATTTACACTTCCAATTTGGTAAAGCATCATCTTTCCCATCTGTTCACATTCATAGAATTATATCTGGTTCCCTTCCATTTATGCAACATCTTCTTCGAAAGTCTTTATATTGAATATTACTCTTTCAGTGATCCATTTCTACAGTTAATTCTAGAAGTCTTCATGTTCTGGTCTCCATTTTTAGTGATGCCGTCTAGGTGAATATGCTTTTGATGTTAATAAAAATTTATCATGTTTTCACCCCATTTAAAAATTGTAATTTTGAGCCGGGCGTGGTGGCGCATGCTTGTAATCCCAGTACTTGGGAGACTTAGACTGGAGGATCCGGTTTGTGGCCAGCCTCAGCTACTTAGTGAGGCCCTCCACAATTTAGTGAGAATTTCAAAATAAAGAATAAAAAATAGGGGCTGAGGATATGGCTCAGAGGTATGGCTCCTGGGTTCAATCCCCAGTAGCTGAGGCTGGCCATGAACTCTGATCCTCCTGTCTTAGCCTCCCAAGTACTGGGATTACAAACGTGTGCCACCAAGCCAGACTTGTTCCTATATTTTAAAAGGAAGTTTAATTTACTTTTTACTGGAAAAAGGTTAACAATGTAGAATCAGTTGCAGTGGAGTTAGATTGAGCATATTGAGCATGATGGTTCTTTAGCACAGACTAGTGGAGAAACTTTGTAACTGCAGAAATGTTCAGTTTCTTTTATCTGGGGTGTGTGTGTGTGTGTGTGTGTGTGTGTGTGTGTGTCTCTCTCTCTCTCTCTCTCTCTTTCCAAGGATTGAACTGTACTCAAGCCCCCTTTCAACTTTTGTTTTGAAATGAGGTCTCACTAGGTTGTGTGTGTGTGTGTGACTGAGGATTGAACTGTACGCAAGCCCTTTTTTATCTTTTATTTTGAAATGAGTCTTACTAGGTTGCTAAGAGTCTCCATAAATTGTTGAGGCTGGTCTTGAACGTGTACTCCTCCTGTCTCAGTCTCCCAAGTACTGGGAATACAGTTGTGCACCACCACACCCTGTCAGTTTCCTTTATCTTATAAGATAAACCCACCATTTAAGCAGTTGTCTTTTTTTTTTTTTTAAAGTACCTAGGAAAATTTAAGATAAAATTCAGAATTAAAAAAGTTTTTTTTTAAATTGCATATTTATTATGAAGGTAGCAATTACCTATTTTGGGAATAATCGATATATAGTTAAATGCTTCTCAGTCACTAATTTACTTTGGAAACCGCTTTCCTAGTTTTTGGCTAAATTTTCATTTAGAATAGAAAATTTATACAATGAATTACTTGTTTTGATGAAAATAAGCATAAGAAACTACAAAATATGTACAATTGGGCTGGAGGGATACGGCTCAGTGGTAGTGCCTGCTTAGCATGTACAAAGGCTTGGGTTCAATTCCCAGCACCACTCCTGCCTCCCAAAAGTACAACTAGTTGGTTATCTTTGACCTAACTCCATTATACCATTAGTCTTACCACTCCACAAAGAAACTCCTGAAAGTAATCTATATTGTTTTTTGAAAAATTGTATTGGTATGAAAATTCAATAATTAATTCTCAGTTAACCAACATATTTATGTTTAAACATACATTTGCCTTTGGTGTAATTGTATCAATAAATATTTTCATTAGTTCAGTTAACCTTTGTTGGTTACTGTTTTTACATTCCTAATTGTATACTCTCATCTCTTCCAGTGTTTCGTCTAATCTTCATTTTTTATTTCAAAATATTTCAAACATGTCAGAAAGTTTAAATAATGTCTACCAATTATTCAAATCTTAACATTTTGCCCTATTCTGTGTTTTTCTTTTTGTTAGAGATACAGCACTCAATGGAGTACTTTATCATTCCATGCATGTTTTATTTGTATGGTTTAATTTTATACATATATACTGCTAAAATATTTTTCATAAAGTTTTAAACTTTGTATCATGGTATCATAAGTATGTATTTTTCTGAAACTTGCCTATCTTGTCTAACTATATTTTAGAGTTCTTTCAAAATTATATTCCTCTAAATTTAAGTTATTAATTTTGACTGCTGAATATAATTGTTTCATGAATATGCTATATTTTGTCTATTATTGTACTGACTTAGATTATCTAAATTTTTTTTTCTAGTAGAAATTGTGCTCAATGAACAACTCTGTTCATGTCTTCTTTGCCTGCTTGAGAGTTTTTCTAGGGTAGAAGTGAGATTTCTGGGCAATAGAGTACAGCTAGCTATTTTTAGTTTTACCAGATGAATAGATTTCCAAAGTTGGGGGAAATGATGGGGTTGCCACCCCAGTGGAAATGTTGGAATGTCCCAGGGGTGTGATAGTAATTTCGGGTGCATTTGTGGGGTGGGGGGTGCGGGGGGTGTTGAATATAAATAATGGGTCAGTGGAACCTCCCAGGGAGGTCGAACATTTTTTTTTCTCTGAAAAAGGGGACAATAAGCCAGTAAGTTTGGGAATCTGTTACGACTCTTCAGACTGGTTGAAATAATTTATAATCCTGAGAGGAATGTTTGCAGTGGTTCCTATGCTTCCTCTCTAGTGCTTCTTACTGTCCGACTTTTAAATGTGTGAAGTTGGGCATGGTGGTGCATGTTTGTAATCCCAGTACTTGGGAGGCTGAGACAGGAGGATCACAGGTTTGCAGGTTCACAGCCAGCCTCAGCTACTTAGTGAGGCCCTCCACAACTTAATGAGATCCTGTTTCAAAACAAAGAATAAAAAATAGGGCTAGGGGTGTAGCTCAGAGGTAGAATGCCCCTGGGTTCCATCCCTAGCATGGCAAAAAAAAAAAAAAAAAAAAAAAAGGTGGTGTGAAATGGTAACTTTTATTTTTGCATTTTCCGATGGATGAGGTTAAACACCTATTTATTGTTCATTTGCATTTCTCTGTGGAGTTGCATATTAATTCCTTGACCTACTATTTTACTGTGATGTTTATCTTTTTCTTATTAAACTATGAAAATTCTTTACATATTCTGAATTTGCATCTTTTGTTAACTGTGCACACTGCAGTAAAACTTCTCCCAGATTGTGGTTTCTCGTTTTGCTTTGCTTTTTTTATCTTATTATTTTACTATTCAACAGTATTAAAAATCTTAATATAGTAGAATTTATCATTTAAAGAAATAGTTTGTGCTTTTTATATCTGGGCCAAGAAATCATTTTATTCCTGATTTTATAAAAATTTTCTTGACATTTAAAATAGTTTCTTTAGTTTTTTATTTATTTACTTATTTTTTTATGGTGCTGGGGAATTGAATCCAGGGGCCACCTCTGAGCTATACCACCAGTCCTATTTTATTTTTTGTTTTGAAACAGGGTCTTGCTAGATTGCTGAGTTTGTCCTGGAACCTGCAATCTCCTGTTTCAGCCTCAAAAGTACCAGGATCACAGGCATTCGCCACCATGGCTGGCTAAGTTTTTTAAGTTTTGTTGTTTATGTTTCAGTGTTTAATCCATTTGTAGTGGATTTTTGTGTATGATGTGAAGTGGGAATTTGTTTTTACTAAAATATGACAACCAATTGTTCCAGCTATATTAATTGAATAGTGCATATTTTCTCCATTGATTAGTAAAGTCAACATTGGCATATGTGAGAGTCTGTTTTTAGAGTCTCTGTTATGCTTCTTATTTTACTTAAGATCTCTTTACTAATACCACAATTTCTTAATTTTGATCACTTTATAAGTGAATGAGTTTACCCTAAGTAGTTATTTCTCTTCAGAATTATCTTGGTTTTCCTTATTGTTAGCTTTCTTATTCATTTTAGAATCAGCTTGATACAAATCCATAGAAAACACAGTAAGAATTTTGATTAAAATTGCATTGAACTTTTTGGATTTAATTTGGGCAGACTGACATCCTGGGGGTATTTGGTCTTCTTATCCCCAAAGAGTATATCTGTCCACTCATGTAAGTCCTTCTTTAAGGAAAGTTTTATAGTTTTTAATGGAGAGTCTTGCTTTTTTGGGGGGGGGGAGGGGGGAAGGGGCTGTTTATTTGCAGGACTCATATATTATTTTTCTTTGTAACAGGAATCCTTAAATTTTTTTATTTTTTATTTTTTTATTTTTTTGCGGTACTGGGGATTGAACTCAGGGGAATTCTACCTCCGAGCTACACCCCCAGCCCTATTTTTTATTCTTTACTTTGAAACCGAGTCTCACTAAGTTGCGGAGGGCCTCACTAGGTAGCTGAGGCTGGCCGTGAACCCGGATCCTCCGGTCTCAGCCTCCCGAATGCTGGGATTACAAGCATGCGCCACCACGCCCGGCTCTTAAATTTTTTTATATAGTGTTCTGTAATTGATTATTGGTGACATTTAGGAATGCTGTTTATTTTGGTTTATCTTTGATCTAGGCAACTCATTGAAGGCTCCTGCTACGTTTAGTATTTTAGCTGTAGTTTTTTTTTTTTTTAATCTTCTATCATAATCAAACAGTGTTCACAGTTAACTAGTGTTCAAATAAAGTCAGTTTTATTTCATCCTTTTGTGTGTGTGTGTGTGTGTGTGTGTGTGTGTGTGTGAGAGAGAGAGAGAGAGAGAGAGAGAGTGAGAGAGAGAGAGAGAGAGAATATGAATGAATGAGAATGAATATGAGGGAGATTTTTAGTAGGCTAGTTACCTCCAGAGAAGTGTACTAGGTATCCTTAGCTCATTCCTAACTTTAAGGAGAATGTCTTTATGTTCCCTTTAAACATCATCATTAAGTATAAAATAGGTTATAGAATTTTTGGAGCCAGGCATGGTGGTGCACACTTATAATCCCAGTACTTGGGAGGCTGAGACAGGAGGATTACAAGTTCGAGGCCAGCTTCAGCTACTTAGTGAGACCCTCTGCAGCATATTGAGACCTGTTTCAAAATAAAGAAAAATATAGGGCTGGGGGTGTAGCTCAGAGGTAGAATGCCCCTGGGGTCCATCCTCAGTGCCACACACACACACACACACACACACACACACACACACATGCACACACACAAAATAAGATATAGGATTTTTTGTAGACACCCCTTATCAGATCAAAGGTGTCTTGCATTGTTTTTTTTTGTTTGCTATATAATTTTCACATAATGAATTTTATTCTTTATGAATGCTGAATAATTTTTCTGTATTTATTGACATTTTTTCCATTTTAATCTATTAACGTGGTTAATTATAGTAATGCATTTTCTAAAATTAAACTATTCTTACCTTTTTGGTGTAAACTCCCCTTGGTCATGATGTTCTTTTTCATTCATTTCTTTCTCAAATGCACTTGTTAAATGAAATTTAGGACTTGGTTTGTTGAGATTTACAAGTCTATTTCTGTGCTCTTGGCCTATAATTCTACTTTTATATTGTGTGTGGAGGCTGAAAAAATGACCCCTCAAGAGATATCCATATCCTAATCCCTGAAACCTGTGAATATTACCTTATATGGCCCAGAGAAGAAGAAGGAAGAGGAGGAGGAGGAGGAGGAGGAGGAGGAGGAGGAGGAGGAG
>PVLC010009282.1:0-37026 GCA_004027655.1 Graphiurus murinus | reverse complement strand
CTTGGAAGATTGGACTGATGTGGCCTCAAGCCAAAGAATGATAATTGTTGCCAGAAGCTGATTGCCAGAGAGACCAGGAACTGATTTTCCCTAGAGCCTTCTGAAGGAGTATGACCTTGATGACCTATTGATTAGGTCAAGTGGTACTGAAATTGGACTTCTGGTTCCCAAACTGTGGCAGAATAAATTTTTGTTCTTTTAATCCACTAGTTTCTGATAATTTGTTACAGCTAACTACTTCAGTACATTGATTCTCTACTCCTTTCTGATTTTCTCATTAAAATTTTTCCAATTTTATAAATTGAATTGGAGAACCTTCCTTTTTTCTTTCTCTATAGCATTTGAATAAGAATATTTTCTGATCTTGCCATTAAAATTTTCTTAGCCTTATAAATTTAGAGAATTTTCCTCCCTTTCTCTGTCATATTTTGAGTAACTTTGAGATATCTAAAGTTATCCTTAAGGAGGCAAAAACCATCTAGGATCTCTTCTGTCTCTCCTCTTTATTTTTTCCCATTCTTCCTTTCTCCTGAGCTTATACCCCTTACTTATTAACAATTTTGTGATTGCCTTCATGTAGTCTTGGGAGTCCCTAATCCAGAACCAGTTCATCAGTGAGCTAGGATCTTGCCTCAATCTTGATATTTAGTAAGGTTGTAAATTACTATGGGAGTGATATTTTAAATTAGTAATCTTGCAAATTCCCATATAGACACTAGATCTGTTGGTGGCTTTGTTCAGTGTCAAAGTTATATAAGACTGGCTCACTTGCCTTAGCTTATAGCCATATGGAAACTGTAGTTTGAAGAGTTTTCCACAAGATTTTTTATCTTTTGTGAATGAGAGAGTCCACATGCATCAAGAAGTGAACCTGATTCCAATCTCCCTTTAGTTCTGTTATCCCATAGGAGCTGTGCTCTTAGCCACTGGTGTCTGCTTTATAGCTGGGGACACAGTAGGCCTGAGATATCAGCTCATCTTCTTTCATTTATTTTCTGTTATTTATTTATTTGCTAAAATTCTGGGTGTAGAAACAAAAATTTGCTAAAAGTCATGTTTATTGTAGCAGAAATATGTTAAAAGTTCAGTGGTATAAAATACTTCAGTGTGTAGACATAAAAATAGAGTTTGAGAAAAGAAGAGAGGGGTAAAAATTTATGCTTAAGCAGTGTGGTAGAACCCAGTATAGTTTTTAATTCTTCATAGTTTTAAGTGTAAGTTAAATCACCTTTTTTTCTTTTGCAATTGTGTATTTTGTTTTGACAAATAGTAGTGCTGAGATCTAAAATTTTTAGTAATACTACATGACAATATAATGTGTGATTGGATTTTCAGCTTGTCTTTTGTTTCTATGATCATTTTCTGAATTTTAATTAATATTTGACATTTCAAATTATCAAAGTGGGAGAGATAATACTAACTATAATGCTATTGAAATTGCTATTTAATTATCTGTTTATCTCTGTTTTCTTATTTATTGTAAGGTTATGGAAATTAATCCAACCACCTGATTTCTCTAATTGGTTGAAGCTAGTTTTAGTTTCACTTGGCAACTGTCTTTGGAGCATACTCACATAGTCAGTGAATCCCTCGGTCATTCCTATAACTGCTAACTTCCTTTTCAAGGAAAATGGCTTAATACTAACGTGTTTAAATAGACATTAAAGTTCAGCCACAAGTAGAAGTTTCTTGTTTTTGACAATCCTGTGACTTTGTTCTATAATTTCTGCTATTTATTCCAGGCTCTCCTACCTTTGTTCTGTTAATGCTATTGCTTTAGATTGGTGCCTTCAGTTAATTTTGCTATATTTAAAATGTGGCACTTTTTTTTTTTTTTAAACTGGGGATTGAACCCAGGGGTATTCTATCTCTGAGCTATATCCTCAGCTCTTTTTATTTTTTATTTTGAAACAGGGTCTCACTAGGTTGATGAGAGCCACTAAGTCTGGCTAAAATGTGGCACTTTAAAATTTGTTTATTTAAGTAGTATCAGTGCTGGGCGTGGTGGCGCATACTTGTAATCCAAGCATTTGGGAGGCTGAGACCAGAGAATCCGGGTTTGTGGCTAGCCTCAGCTACCTAGTGAGGCATTCCCCAATTTAATGAGACCCTGTTTCAAAATACAGAATAAAAATAGGGCTGAGAGTGCAGCTCGGAGGTAGAATGCCCCCAAGTTCAATCCCCAGTACCGCAAAAAAAAAAAAAAAAAGTAGTATCAGCTCTGGATAACATAGGCTATTTCCATTTTCTGTAAAGACCCACCCTAGCTGGATTAGATTCTTTTCCTATCCTCCCCAACCTGCCATCTCCTGTCACACAAGCTATTTTACCAGAAACCAGAAGGTCCCTCTCTTTGGATGTATGTGTTTGTATAAGTTTTAATTAATTAATTTTTTTCATGTCTGTGTGGTACTGGGGATTGAACTCAGGTGACGACCTCCTCCTCCTCCTCCTCCTCCTCCTCCCCCTCCTCCCAGGGGCATTCTACAGGTCTGTGCCACCACACCCAGCTGAACCCAGGTGTATTCTACCTCTGAGCTTCACCCCCAGCCCTTTTTTATTTTTTCATTTTGAAACATAGTCTTGCTAGGTTTCTTAGAGTCTCCCTATATTGCAGCTGAAGCTGTCCTTGAACCTGTAAGCCTCCTATCTCAGCCTTTAAAGTACTGGGATTACAGGTGTGTACCAGCACACCCAGCTGTTATATTTAAAGTGACTTTCAGGTTAGATTCTTTTATTAGGAAACTGGCTTTTCTTTTCCTTTGGATGACTTAAGGGAAGCTATGAGGTGGATAAAATGGCAAGACTGAAGCTCTTCAAGCTTGAGAGTGCTTGGGGAAAATGTTAGGTATACAGAAAAGAGAAGTCAAGGAAAAGCCTGCCCCTTCTATCTTTGAACATTGTAAGGGAGGAGAAAGAAGATAAAGATAAGGCTGGTTGATGACCAGAGGTGTATTCCAATCTTTTCTTGCTAGGCTTTGACACAAGACGGATCAGTATTGGTTAAATTGAAGAACAACTTTTTCCCTTCATATTTGAGATTCCTAGAAGGGAATAACCCTCCAGGATACCCTGGCACCTACCTGGGCATAGGTATTTCAGATTGACCTTGGCAGTGTGTAATGGCTAAGAAAGGCCAGAATTATCTTTCTAAGACTGTCTTTAGTTCCACTGTAGTATGAAAGACATAAAAATAGCTGCATGTCCCTGCAATGACACCCCCTGCCCGCCTAGTGAAGGTAGAGGTGAGTTTGCAGAAGTGGCTGCACAACAGAGAGCTTGGATCATGGCTGAATAGAGGATTATTCAAAGATGAGTCAGCAGTGACTGGGAACTGAAATGAGGACGAGTTAATAGTGGAGCACAGTCCTGTTAAGTGGAGAAGTGCTAGTCTGAATTAGATCTCTGCAGGTATAGCCACAGAAGCCTCACAGAATACCTAGGTGCTTACTTGGAGAATAGTAAAGGAAGTGGTAGAAATAGTGAGTTTATCCAAGAGGATTCCTTAGCAGTCTAAAATTTACTTGGGTGGCTTTAAGGAAAAATTTGGTTAGTGTACTGTCTAGAAAAATCAGAGAAGAAAATAAACAAGCTGCATCTCTTTGTGAATAATTTTTTTTTTTTTTTTTTTTTTTTTTTTTGTGGTACTGGGGATTGAACTCAGGGGAATTCTACCTCCGAGCTACACCCCCAGCCCTATTTTTTATTCTTTATTTTGAAACCGAGTCTCACTAAGTTGTGGAGTGCCTCACTAGGTAGCTGAGGCTGGCCGCGAACCCGCATCCTCCGGTCTCAGCCTCCCGAATGCTGGGATTACAAGCATGCGCCACCACGCCCGGCTTCTTTGTGAATAATTTTTTAAAGCCTTAACAATAACCAACAGAGAAGAGTTTGTAACAACTATGACTTGGAAATGCCCAAGGTTAAAGCTTCTTCTGTATTGCTGCTACCTCCAGGGGATTTATGGGAGGATCCATCATCCATCAGACTTTCTTGCTTTAGCCTACAAATGTGGTTATAGTTAGAGATTACAGTGATCTCTTAATTGCCCAAGGAACCTGTTTGAAAACCTTAATACCTTGGGATAGGGACCCATGCATCAAATTTCAAAATTCACCATGGCAATGCTGCAGTATGTTGAGAGACTGACACCATGGGCCTGATAAAAGGAACACTTTTAGGGTCAGGTTCAGATTGAGCCTCTTTGCACAAGAGGGCCTCTTGTAGACCCTCTGCATCCTTGTTTTTCTCCATGCACAATCTGAGTCTCCATGCACAGAGGAGAAGAAGGCATCAAGGAATCTGCAGTGTGAATGCATTTCTTTTGTAGCCATTTAGCATAACTAATATAAACAATATTTTTACAATTGTTTGTTAGTTTGTCTTCCCACTGTACTTTATACTCCACAGCAAAATGTTTATCTCTTCAGCTATGTTCACCAGCTCTTAGCTTAATGCCTGACATATATTAACTATTTAGTGAAGATTGTATGAGTTCATACATAATTAATGAATTTGTTTTTAATAGTTATTTTCCCATCTGTAAATAAGTTGGAATTTTATGGTCTGAATTAATTTTTATGGTAAATTACAGTTTCATTCAAGTTTATCTACTAATACTGAATATATTATTATTCTTTTCATGGAATATAATATTCTCAGTGATAAGCTTGTGAGTCCTAACAACTAGTTCTCCATGAGAAAAAGCTCTACTTTGTAGCCTTTTCCAATTTCTGTTATCTAGATATGCCTATTAGCTGATTTCAGGTGTAACTTCATGGAATGTAGACTTGGGAAGAAATGTGCAAAATTGGTTCTTATGTGTCAGTGAACAATGTGCAAGTTTTTAAATACTCCTGTTCTAGTAATGCAGTTTTTCAAGTACAGAGATTGTGCTAGTGATGCACATTCATTAGAGCATGTACTTTAAAAAGACTGCAAATTAGTTAAGGTAATGCTATAATTATGAAAGATGAAATATAAAATAATAGAAGTCTCTCACCTATGTAAAATCCAGTTGGTGTGTCTGATCAGCAAGGGCCCTCCTCTGAGTTCTCATTCAGGTTCCTAGGCTCCCCCCCCCCCCCCCCCCCGGCTCTTTAATCTCTAAGGTCTTGAGGGAAGACCATGAAGATGACACATGAAAGCTTTTTATAAGTCATGGAAGTGGCACACACCATTCTGCTTGAGATCCATGGCTAGAATATAGTCATATAGCTATGGCCACGTCTAACTGTAAGGGAATATAGTTTGTAGGAGGAAAAGGAAATGTTTGTTGAATTGCTAGGCAGAATCTCCCACAGTTTTCTAGTCATGTTAGAGAATTATACTGACCAATTTACATTCTTCCACTTATTTTTTTTCTGACAAACATGCACATATATAAGCAGACTGGCAACGGTGAGAAATAGAGTTCAGTAAATTCTTTTTCTGTGCAGACTTAAGTGGATCATATGGACTTAGTCTATGTTCTCGTTAACACTAGTATTTAACTCATAATCCTTCTTTGAACTTTGAATTACTCTATTATTTTTAATGCTATTTAGGTGAAAATCACAGAATTTTGCAGATGTTTAGATTCCTTTTTTTTTTTTTTTTTGTGGTACTGGGGATTGAACCCAGGGGCATTCTACATCGAGCTACACCCCCAGCCCTATTTTTTATTCTTTGTTTGGAAACAGGGTCTCACTAAATTGTGGAGGGCCTTACCAAGTATCTGAGGCTGGCAGTGAACCCAGGTCCTCCGGTCTCAGTCTTCCAAGTACTGGGATTACAAGTGTGCACCACCACACCCGACTATATTCCTTTATATTTTTATATACACCTAACATAATGTTGTTTTTGTTTTCTTTGACTAGTCAGTGTAACCACTATGTTTACCATTTCTGTGGTTTTATGCAGATATTTAAGTTTCCATCTCCCTTTTGACCACACCAAGGGTATTTTTGGAATGGATGTATAGTAATAAGTGAAAAAATTGGGTTATTAGAGATCCTTTCTCTTAATGTTACTATATAACTTTAAAAATGGGCATATTTAGTACTGAAAGGTAATAAATATCATAATTTTGAATCATATAATCTGAATTCTCAAGGTCTAGATGTATTTTATAATCATGAGGACAGTAAAACTAATAGGCTCTAATGTATGAGTGTAGATTTATATATAAACATATATATTTTTCTAAGGTACTTTAGTGTTCATCATAAAATATAGTTGATAGTTAACTTATTTGGCTGAAAATTTTATTAGAAAAGTTCTCTGATTTTTATTCCCAAACTAGTTAAATTTTGCTCCATGGACACACAATTACTTCTAGTGGACATTAATCATTTCAGAGCCTATTAGTGAAAAATCACAGCATGTAAATGTATTTGTGTTTGTGAAAGGCAGTTCAAGATGAACAAGTTGCTATTTGTGTGGAGGACTGAAAGTGACAGTGTTGATTATTTTGTACCACATGAAGTGAATGAGTTTAGGATTCTTGAACTTTAAAGATTAATAAACTATTCGTCCAAGAATAGAAGGAGATAGCAAAAGAAAAAAGGAAAGATAACTTGCATGTTGGAATATGAGGATTCTAGGAGCCAGCAGTTTTGGAGGAACTAAACAATCTAGTCAGAAAAAGCAATCAGGGTGGACAGCCCAGGGAGTTTGAGATTGGCATTAACATATTGGAGAGTTTGAACAGGAATCTTTCATACCTTATGCTTCTTTATCTTATATTAATATCCACCGGGTATTAACAGATGAGGAAAATGAAGTGCATAGTGCTTATGAGTCTTTCTCATTTTGAATTAACAGAAATGATACTATTTGTACAATTAATAGTTCACAAGGTAAATGGACAAGGTGGCTTATGGTCTCTTTTGGCCTTACCACTACACTTAGAGGAGCACACTTTTAACCCATTCAACAAATTCAGCTAAGAATCTCTGCCATATAACAGTGGTTTTCAAACACAAACATCAGAATCACCTGGAGGATTATTTTGGAGGGTAGGTGTGTGGGGATGGGGTAGGGGGGATCATAGATTGCTGAGCCCTGTCCTAGAGTTTCTGATCCAGTAAATCAGTTTGGGGTTTGACCTGGGAATTTGTATTTCTGTCAGATTCCCAGGTGATACTGGTGCTACTTTCCCAGGGATAGTTTTTGAGAATCTGTTCTAAAAGAACTAACCTCCTTACTTTGAAACAAATAATGAAGCAGCAAAAGATTGTTTTTACAGACAATGGTGATTGGATAATTATCTGTCTCACAAACTCATTTCAGTGTCACAGTTAATTACTAGGCAGAAAAGGCTGCTATTCCTCAGTGCGCTGAATGTGACTGAGTCCAGATCTTAGAACCATCTAGCATAGATTATCACTGTAACATGAATAGTAACTTGTTTAAAAGAAAAATTGAAATTTAAACTTCATTCAGTTTTACATTATTTTGTGGTCCTTTTACTTAAAAGACTTGCATATCTACATGAGTCACAAGATGACACTGAAATGTGAAAAATGTGAAGATTTTGTTTGAAATTTGGCTTTTGAGACTATTGACTATATATATACTGTATATTATAATACATACAATATAATGTCTATTTACACCTATTGTAACAAGAAGAAATTTGAACTATAGAGGTAATTTTTTTTTCTTAAAATTTGAGATACTGGTATTTTCATGTCAAAATACTTACTTATTTACTTATAAAACTGAAATAAGCACATATATTGATGACTAGTTGTTTTGGAAACTGATGCAACATAAATCTTGGTGTGACGATATCAAATGTATTATCATATTTTTCCCAGAAGAACTTTATTATTATTATTTTTTTGTGGTACAGGGCATTGAACCCAGAGGCATTCTATCTTTGAGTTACACCCCCAGTCCAATTTTACTTCTTATTTGGAAACAGGGTCTCATTAGATTGATGAGAGTCTCACTACTTGCTGAGACTGTCTTTGAACCTAAGAGTCTCCTGTCTCAGCTTCCCAAGTACTGGGATTACAGGCCTGCACCACTATACCCAGGTCCCAGAAGATCTTTATTTATTTATTTTTTTTTGCGGTACTGGGGATTGAACTCAGGGGCATTCTGCCTCCGAGCTATACCTCCAGCCCTATTTTTTATTCTTTATTTTGAAACCGGGTCTCACTAAGTTGCAGAGTGCCTCACTAGGTAGCTGAGGCTGGCCGCGAACTCGGATCCTCCAGTCTCAGCCTCCCAGCTTGTAATCCTGGGATTACAAGCATGCACCACCACGCCCAGCTCCCAGAAGATCTTTAAATGAATTCAAGTTGGCAAGCAGTTAGAAGATCTTACTATTCTATGATTTATTGTTCTAGTGGAAGATACAGTCCTTATCCTCAATGAGCTTCAAATTTAATTGGGGAAAAAAGAAATGTATATAAAATAAAGTGAAAGAACAAAATAATAAAAATGACCAAGCACAGTGTTATATGATATGAACTATACAAACAATATAAACTAGCATAATGGAAGATTAAGGAAAAAAGTTTTAAAATCCTTTATCAGTTGAAAACACCATGTTGAATCTTTTTTTTTTTTAGGGAAATTTTACATTTATTTAAGTCTTTTTTAAATTTCTTTTTTAATACACATCTATACCAATAGCACACAGCACTTGGTTTGTTTTCCACTGGCTCCCTCCCAACTTCCTGCTTCCCCATGTACAATATCGAGATTGGCATTGGTATTCTCACATATGCACATAATATCCGTGGAAGTGTTTCCTTCATTAATTCTTCCTCCTCTGCTCCCCTAGACCACGTCCCTCATTCCATTGGGGTTTTGCCTCCATTATCTATGGTATCCCAATTAATCCCTACCTTCCACATATGAGAGAAAACATATGACCCTTCATTTTCTGTGACTAACTAATCTCACTTAACATAATTTCTTCAGGTCTACCCATTTTTCTACAAATGACATAATTTTGTTCTTTTTTTACTACTAAGTAGAATTCCATTGTGTATATATTTCATAATTTTGTAATTCATTCATCCATTGATGGACACCTAGGTTGGTTCCATAATTTGACTATTGTGAATTGTGCTGCTATGAACAGGGGTATGCATGTATTACTATAATATTCTGATTTCAGTCCCTTTGGAGAGATACCCAGGAGTGATATAGCTGGATCATATGGTGGATCCATTCCCAGTTTTCTGAGGAATCTCCACACTGATTTCCGTAGTGGCTGCACTAATTTGCAATTCCATGAACAGTGAACAAAAGTTCCTATTTTCCCACTTCCATGTCAATATTTATTGTTTGAGTTTTTGATGATTGCCATTCTGATTGGGGTTAGATTGAATCGCAGTGTAGTTTTGATTTGCATCTCCCTGATTACTAATGATATTGAACATGTTTTTATGTATTTATTGGCCATTTGTATTTCTTCTATAGTGAAGTGTCTGTTTAGTTTGATTGCCCATTTCTTGATTGTTTTTGTGTTGTCTTTTAAGTACTTTATATATTTTAGATATTAGCCCTCTTTCAGAGGAATAGCTGGCAAAGATCTTCTCCCATTCTGTAGACTTTCTTTAGATTCCTGATGGTTTCCTTTGCTGAACAGAAACTCCTTGGCTTAATGCAATTCCACTTATTAATCCTTGTTTTAATTTCTTGTGCCTTGGGGGTCTTATTGAGGAAGTGTCTACCTGTGCCTATGTTTAAGTGTTGGAACTATGCCTTCTTCTAGTAATTTCAAAGCCTCTGGTCTAATTTCCAGGTGAGTTGACTCTTGTGCAGGATGAGAAGCAGGGATTTAATTTCATTTTTCTACAAATGGATAACCAGTTTTCCCAACACCATTTGTTGAAAAGGCTATCTTTTCTCCAACACATGTTATTGGCATCTTTGTTGAAATTCAACTTACTATAAGTGTAGGGATTTGTTTCTGTATCTCCTATTGTGTTCCATTAATCTATGTGTCTTTTTTTGTGTGCCCATACCATGCTGTTTTTATTACTATGGTTCTGGAGTATAATTTGAAGTCAGGAATTGTGATGCCTCTTGCATAGTTCTTATTGCTGAGAATTGCTTTGGCTATTCTGGGTCTTTTGTTTTTCCATATTATATTTAGTACTGATTTTTCTAGCTCTAAGAAGAAAGGCATTGGTATTTTGATAGGGATTGCACTGACTCTGTAGATCACTACGGTAGAATGGCTATTTTGATAATATTTTTCTGCCTATCCAAGAGCATGGGAGATCTTTCCATCTTCTAAGTTCTTTCATTTCATTTTTTAGTGTTTTATGATTTTTATTGTAGAGGTCTTTTGCCTCCTTGGTTAGATTTATTCCTAGGTATTTTAATGTTTCTGTGGTTATGATTATCTATATTGTTAAAATTTACTTAAATGTGAAAAAATGTTTAGCAGCATGGAGAGCTACACAAGATTCAGAATTTAACACAATGCATCAGCACTCACTTGAAATATGAAATTGCCTTTTATTTCATGATAACATGATATTGTTTTTCTGATTAATTAATTAGTTAAAAAATTCAGAAGGGGTGAAGGATTTTCTGATCACACAGATATTAGTTATAACATACTTAGATTTCTGCACTCTGAAAAACATACCTATTAAAAAAAATCAAGTACAGAATAGTCATTACCAGGGAGTTGAGGAGAGGTGAAAAGTGGCATTGCTGTTTAATGGGTATAGAGTTTCAGTTTTGCAAGAAGTTAGAGATCTCTTTTGCAACAGTGTGACTATAACATTGCTGAAGTGTGCACTTAAAAATGGTTAAGATGATCAATTTTGTTTTTTAACCACATTAAAAAAAATCAAGTATATGAGAAATAAATAGGTTTTTATTGAGAACAATATTCCTAGCTTTTTTTTTTTTTAAACTATTAGGAGCTACTTAGAAGAAATAAAGGCCCCCTCAAGAGGCATATAATTGGCGATAGAAGATAACTAATATTAGCAGCTAATTTACTGGAAGTCTATTATATACCAGGCATTGTGCTAGACATTTCATACAAATTATTTCTAATCTTTGACACAATACAGGAAAATAAATATTATTTTTATCACTCCTCCCTCCGGATGTTGTTAAGGAAGCTAAGTTCTGTAGATAGGAAGGTTCAGTACCTTGCTAACAGTTGCGAAGTTTCTAATTTTGGAGTTGATATTTAAACTCGATTATGTAGCTTTAAAATCCATTCTCTGTATGCTACATAACGCCTCTAATTACATAAAAAATAGTTAAAAATACAAACAAATAGCTAGCAAGTTGATACTTAAGTTCGGTATTTCTATTGTCAGCAGTGTTATCTCTTTCATTATAATTATTCTGACAAAATTAAAAGCAAGGGTAAATTATTTAATTTATGGTAGCAGTTAATCTGGATTGTATTTTGACTTTCAAAGGACAGCCATGTAATTTTTGGTTGGCTTGAATTGTTGTCTCTCTTTATGTTTGCTTTTAACTTTTGGCAACTCTAATTTCTTTTCCCTATGTCTTCATATGCAGGTTATGTGGGTGTGTAATCTGTGCCGAAAACAACAGGAAATCCTCACTAAATCAGGAGCATGGTTTTATAATAGTGGTTCTAATACACCACAGCAACCTGATCAAAAAGTTCTTCGTGGAATGCAAAATGAAGAGGCACCTCAGGAGAAGAAAGCAAAACTACATGAGCAGGCACAGTTCCAAAGACCTTCAGGTGACTTACCTGTACCTGCAGTAGAGAGAAATAGATCTCATGGACTCACAAGACAGGATTCTATTAAGAATGGGTCAGGAGTGAAGCACCAAATTGCCAGTGACATAGCTTCAGACAGGTAAGCATTTTGTTTAATCTTTAGGTTAATATTATTCTTTATTCTTACTCTTTTTTTTTTCTTGCGGTGGCTGGGTTCAAACGCAGGGCCTTGCACATGCTGGGCAAGCACTCTGCTACTGAACTATATCCCTAAAGTATTATTCTTAATCTTCAGCACAAAGAGAAATGACATTACATGAAATGTAAGTGTCCATGTTTTACATAAATGCTGAATTATTTAGGACTTCAGCTATGAAAAGTTTAAACTATATTATGTTTATATTATTATGTGGGAATATTATTAGATTTCCTAGAATAAATAAGTGAACTAAAACACTTCTTTTAAGTCATAGCATTACTAGTGGGTGCATTGAAGTGTCTTACTGTACTCTTGATTCACTTTTTTTAAGTAAAGGCATAGGATATTTCTTCTTTTGTTTTATTAGCCATTCATATGTATTTTTTGGTGAGTAGTCTATACCATTTGTTTGTAATTTTTTGGGTTATTTTAAATTCCTGAGTTGTAAGAGTGCTTTATATTCTTTTTCAAGCTATACATATTGCAAATATTTTCTCTTGAAATTTCTTGAACTATAATTTGTTTAAACAGTTTCCTAACAACTTTTTGATGATCAAAATTTTTATTTTGACATATAATTTATTATTGTAATTAGTGCCTTCTGTGCCTTGTCTAAGAAATCTTGTTTTTTGATGATCAAAATTTTTATTTTGATATATAATTTATTATGATTAGTGCTTACTGTGTCTTGTCTAAGAAATCTTTGTCTTACCCTACTGTGGGAAATCTTCTACTCTAATTCCTTCTAGAAGCTTTATTGCTTTAGCCTAAACTAAGACAAAATTATATTCTCCCATATTTTCTTCTAAAAGGTTTTAACTTTAGATTTTACTTTTAGGTCTATGATCCATTTTTGATTAATTTTTTTAATGTGGTCAAAAACATAGCTATAGATTAAAAAAAATTTGCACATGGATATTCAATTGTTCCAGCATCATTTGTTGAAAAGATTATCCTTTGTCTACTGAATTGCCTTTGCCCTTTTGTCAAAAAATTTTTGTCAGTATTTGAGTGGGTTTGTATATAAACTCTCCCTTCCATTTTATTGATTTATGTTTATGATTATTATAGACTTATACTGTCTTCAAGTCAAGTAGCATTAGGTCTCAAACTTTGTTCTTTTTAGAAGCTGTTTTGGTTATTCCAAACATCTATTTGAAATTTAGGATAATGCAATAAGTACAAATTAGATTTATTTTCCCATAAATATATTACTTTGTCCTTACAAAAATGGCATGCCCCACGATGCCCAGCTCTGTTTACCACTTCTGAACAATAGAAATACTATAAAGTTGCTAGATATGTGTGGCCCATGCCTATAATCCCAGTACTTGGGAGGCTGGTACAGGAGGATCACAGGTTCAATGCCAGCCTCAGCAACTGAGGGAGATACTTAGTGACTCAGTGAGATCCTGTTTCAAAATTAAAAATAAAAAGAGTTGGGGTTGCAGTTCAGAGTAGAAAGCTTCTCAGTTCAATCCCTGGTAACCTCCCCCACCCCCCAACACACACAAAAGAAATACTACAAAGTGAATTTCTCGTAAACAACATATAATCGGATTGCCTTTTTATCCATTCAGTCAATCTGGAGAACTTAATTCATTTACATTTCAGATAATTATTGATAGATAAAATCATTCATTTGTTAACTTGATTATAGTTTCATTATTCTTTGTTTCTTTTTTTTGTTATTTATTCAAATGTACAAGTAAAATGGTTCATTTGAATATTCAAATGCTTATTCAAATATTTATAGCATACAGCATGCTTTATTTTATGTGTACATTGTGGAATGTGTAAATCAAGGTATTTAACATATATATTACCTCATATAATCATTGTTTGTGGTGAGAAGAATTTAAATCTACTCAGCAATTTAAAAATACATAAAACACTTATTAATTGTAGTCATGATGCACAATAGAGTGCTTTTAAATTAACATGTGTTAATTATACATATAAATGGGGGTCACTGGATATTTCCATCCATGCAGCAGTGTGCAAGTCCCCCTTTCTTACAGCCTACCTTCCTGGGTAAGTGATTACTGTAGTAATATTTCCCTCCCCCCAGTAGTAGTTTTTGATTCCTGGTTTATTATTTTTAGTTTGTCTATTATAGATTTTTACTTTTAAGCTTACAAAAATCTTTTGATTATAACAAACTACTTTGATAGCAATATATTATAATCATAAAAATAAGGAAAGAAACAAAAAAAGAAAAATGTATTGATGGGAAACTCTATACTTGCATTCCATTTTGACCCACATTTTGAATTTTCAATGTCCTATTGTATGTCTTTCTGTATTGCCCACTCCTTAATATATTAATACAGCTATTATTTTTAATTATTTTGTTTTTTGGTCTTAATACTAAAGATATGAGTTGTTTGTGCACTATATTTACAATATTAGAGAATTCTGTTTGTGTCGGTATAGTTACCCTTTATCAATGATTTTTATATCTTCAGAGGTTTTCTTCTTACTCATTAATACTACTTTCTTTCAAGTTGAAAAACTTCAACATGTTTTGTAGGACATATTTGGTGGAGATATATTTCTTAAACTCTTTGTTTTGTTTTACTTGTGAATGTCTGTATCTCTCTTTTATTTCTAAAGAAGAGCTTCTTCTGGGTGCAGTATCTTTTTCTGGGTTTGGTATGCTTTCTATTAATATCTATTTAAATAAACTTTTCTATTCTTTTGACAATCTCAAGTCCCTCTTGAACCCCCGACACATGAATATTTACTTCTTCAATGCTTTCCCAAAGTTCCCATAAACTTTCTTTACTTCCACTTCATGTCTTTTTCTTTTTACTCCTCGGACTGTGTATTTTCCAATAACCTGTCTTTGATTTCACTAATTCTTCTGTTTGATCTATTCTGCTTTTGATGTCTTCTATTACATTTTAAAATTTGCTTAGTGTATTCTTCAGCTCCATGATTCTGTTTGATTACTTTAAATTGCTTCCATATTTCTGATAAATTTCTCAGAGTATTGAATCATTTCTTTGTGTTTTCTTGAAACCTATTTAGTTTCTGTAAAACAACTGTTTAAAATTCTCCATTTAAGAATTCACCTGCATACTTGGTGTCTGGCACCTTATTTTGACTATTAAATGAGGTAATAGTTCTCTGATAGTTCTTGATGTTTCTTGGTGTGCAGCATCATCTATGCATCAAAAGAGTATGTATTTATTCCAGTCTTTATAATATATCTTTGTTTGTGCCTGCATTTCTGGAAATTCTAAGCAGGGTACTTATTTTCTTTGGACCTGTTGTCACTTCTGCTATTTTAGCAGTAGAGGACACACTAAGCCCAGATTTGCTATAAGTCTACTGTTGGTGTGTTACTGTTTCAGCACTAGAGGGTGATCCATGCCCAATTTTGTTCCAGATCCATACTTGTTATGTTCAGCATGAACTGGAGGAGTTTGTCCATAAAAACCTCTGTTTAGGACTGGGATTGTCTATCCCTAAAAGCTTCTTCCTGGGGGTTGGGATAGGCCTAGACAGTTTTTCTACAGTTACCAACCTATGGCAAGACACTAGGGTATTCTGCCAGGCTCTAGGCAGAATCATGATGCAGGGACTAACTCTAGGTTCCTATGTCATGACTTGGTGCTCACCTCTCTTTTCTCTCCAGAACAGAGTTATTCTCTCTGTATTGTACTGCTTGTGCTTATGGGAGAAATGAATTGGGCAGTCCTGTGGCCAGGAATTCCCGCAAATGCTTGTCACAACCTGAGTCCACAGCTCATCGTGTCCACTACAACCAGCACAGTACGGAGGTGGAAGTAATAGGAGCTGACTACTCCTGAGGTGGTCTCATGGTGCAAGACCATTACAACTAGCCATAGGTGATGGTGGCTAAAATAGAAGTTCAATAAACTGGAGCTGTGTATTTCTACCTACCATTGGAGCTGTTCCAGAGGCTTCATCCTTGGATACTGGCCCAGGGACTGGTCATTTTAAGTTCTGACTGATACTTAGTTTCACTAGCCTGGCACTTAGTTCCAGTCCAAAGTCTTGTGTTTACTATCTTGTTTTATTTCCAGTGGTTGGAGTTTTGCTCCATATTATATTGATGAAGGCAGTCTTTTAACCTCCCAGACTGACACTAAGCTGGATTGCAGCTGATTCTTAGAGCTGCACTGCCAAGTACCTGCACGGTCTCATGAGTGTACCCAGGCCTGCACCACAGCTACCATTGATGCAGGCTGAAAATATGAGTTTGTCCTACTGGTGAACAGGTCTTTGTTGGTGTAGGAGCAACTTCAGAGGCTCTCTCTGTGAGATCTGGCCTGTGTATAGGAAATGTTGGTGTTTGCCTGGGGATGGGTCTCACTAGGGTCAACTTAGCACTGACCTCTATGGCAAAATATTGTATTAGCTTTTGTGTCCTTGTTCCCCACTGAGTGGAGTCTTGATTCCTGCTCTTCTGCCTGAGGTTGGTGGAGGGATGGTGGAAGCAGTCCCTTTACCACGTGACTAACGTGATTCCCAAGGCTTACTCTGTGGGTACTGGCCTGGGGGATGGGTTTTAGGGATGTGCCCAGCACTGGGTTCACCATGGCAGTCCTGCTACTGAGTAGACTTATAATATGTTCCAGTTTGCTCAGGACAGTTCCAGTTTTCTCTGGCATCCTGCACATGTTGACATTTGTCATGGGTTTTAAGCATTTGATTAAGGATTGCATTAAAATGAGCTGGTGTGAGTTTGGTAGACCTTCACGTTTTTTTTATAGCTCCTGCCATGATTTCATCCCAAGTAGGAAGCTTGTGTAATGAACATAGTTCTGAAGTGAAATATAATCAGCAATAATCTATCTTTCTCATGTTTCAGAAACAAGATAGCTAATATTTCTCTCTCTTTTTTTTCCCTTTTTTTTGAGGTTCTGGGGATTGAACCCAGGGGCATTCTACCTCTGAGCTATCCCCCGGCCCTATTTTTTATTCTTTATTTTGAAACAGGGTCTCACTAAGTTGCAGTGGGCCTCACTAAGTAGCTGAGGCTGGCCACCAACCCGGATCCTCCTGTCTCAGCCTCCCAAGTACTGGGATTACAAGTGTGCGCCACCACGCATGGCTTAATATTTCTCTCTTCAGGACAGGATGTAAAGTGCCCTCTGATAAAACAAAGTGCAACAGGAGGTCTTTGGTGGTGGTGCCGGAAGTGTTTGATATTGCTGCCCTACTTGCAATTTGGGGTATTGGCCAATTCACTTATGACTCATTCATTCTTAGCCTTTAAGATGCAGAAAGAAAGGTTTCTGGAAAACTTTGGAAATAGTAGATTAGTTGTATGTGAAGTATGTTGGGAAACAAGCTGAACAATCCAGCTGTAGAATGTATAGAAGGTGGTCTGTATGTTTTTTTTTAAGTGATTTTTTTCATTTATTGCACAGTGTAAATTTATATCTTCTTATATGTTTTATTATTTGGTATTAAAATTTTGAAATAAGTATTTCATCAGTAAAAAAATGAAGTGCACTTCAACTGATCATTGTATGACTTATACAAATTTTTGTTGACATTGCTGTCCACTAGAGGTCTCCCAGTCCTCAACACACACACACACACACACAAAGAACAAAAAAATCTGGAGAAGCAGCAGCGCGTGCTCACAAAATAAGCTATTTGTTCCACAAACAGGTAAGTGTTAAAATAAACAGCATTTTAAAACAAGTGCTTTCAACACTAAGACACTGAATTCATTTCTGGAAAAGGGAGGAATTGAAAAGTTTAAATAAAATTCATGATGCAAGAGTAATATGTTTCTTCTTTATCAATATATTCCTAGTTCTTTGAAGAGCAATTGGTATATCATTGTGCTCCTTGAATAGTTTTTGCGAGACTGACTGAATGAATAAGTAAAATAGCCTAAGGAAAAAGGGGGATAAATTTTAAGGGTGTTAGAGTGTCTGATAGAACTTCAAAAATAAAAAGAGAATAGATATCACAAACAGAGGTATAGATTCAGCTACTATGACTCCATCTCAGCACTTTGTCTCTCTTTTTCATTCTGTCTGTTCTAAAATAGTTTTCAGTTTAGCTGTTTCACATGGTAGGAAAAATAGCCATCAATAGACATTTTTAAAATAAAGAAAGGAATGTTATCAGTAGCTTTCATTTTGGAAATCAGAATATTATTACCACAAATATTATACATCTCCCTTGGGAACTAATAAATTAAATGTTACTTTGAGAGATTCAGTAGTCAAGAAATAAAACTTTGCTAGGAAAATACAGTTAAGGTGTAATAACCTATAGTTGAATTGGTACTTATGCTATTAGTGTGAGATAGAATATAAACTTTGCTGATTGAAAACTATCACAAGGTCTCACTACTTGATTCCATAATATACACATATAAAAGTATTTTAGGAAGAGCTGTATGCATTCTGGTCTGACACTGAATGTCAAAATTGATCTTGCCAGTGGACCATGAAAAAGTCATCCTTAGCCAGGAGTGGTGGCCCATGCCTGTAATCCCAGTATTTGGGAGATTGAAACTGGAGGATAGCAAATTTCAGGCCAGTCTTAGCAACTTAAGGAGACATTCTCCAACTTAGCAAGAACCTATTTCAAAAAACAAACAAACAAAAAACAGGACTGGGGGTTGTAGCTCAGAGGTAGAACGATCCTGGGTTCAATCCTCAATTAAAAAAAAAAAAAAAATCACAGCTGGGCATGGTGGCGCACACTTGTAATCCCAGTACTTGGGAGGCTGAGACTGGAGGATCCAGGTTCTTGGCCAGCCTCAGCTACTTAGTGAGGCCCTCTGCAACTTAGTGAGACCCTGTTTCAAAATAAAGAATAAGTCGGGCGTGGTGGCACACGCTTGTAATCCCAGCATTCAGGAGGCTGAGACCAGAGGATCCGGGTTCCGGGCCAGCTCAGCTACCTAGTGAGGCACTCCGCAACTTAGTGAGACTCGGTTTCAAAATAAAGAATAAAAAATAGGGCTGGGGGGTGTAGCTCAGCGGTAGAACGCCCCTGAGTTCAATCCCCAGTACTGCAAAAAAAAAAAAAAAAAAAAAAAAGAATAAAAAATAGGACTAGGGCTGTAGCTTGGAGTTAGAATGCCCCCGAGTTCAATTCCCCAGTACCCCCCCCAAAAAAAGTAATAATAATAATAATAATAATAATAATAATAATAATAAATCACCCTGTCTAAAAGGATACTAATAGACTAGAATTTCATGTTCCATTCCTCTTAAACTAGGTAACAACTTCTGAACTCATTCATAGTTTATATCTCTGTGTTACTCTTTCTTTTTTGGTATTAAGCTTCCAATTACTTTGATGTTTTTAAAAGTTTGCTGATTTTCATCATAGATTCGAAGTTAAAAAATGAAGTAACATATGAAAAGTACATATTTCTGATAAAGTTAAATTGAAATGATTTTTTTTTATCAGTGAGTGTTATATTTTGTTCAGAATGACTCAAAATTATTGCTATAGAGATGGCTTTGATTAAATCACTCTGTTGATTCTAAAAATGGTTTAAATTCTGTTCCTAATTACTCATTTTTTAATTTACATTTTCTCTCTACATTTCTGTTTTTGGAGTCAAATTTAAGACTTCTAAGTTCTTGAAGATGGATTTTCTTATGCTTCAAGGTTTATTTCTTCTCTGCATTATCTCCCCTGTTCTATAGACTTACTCCATACACTAGTCACTCAAGTTCTTTTCTTCTGCAGCTACTGGTAGTATTTTTGTGTGTTTATTTTTATGGACATTCCCTGCAAATATAGAAATATGTATAAGTATATAGAAATATACATATTCTTCTTCAGTACTATATATAGCATGCTATATATATGTAGTATTCTATTTTTTTTTCATTTAATAGCATATGCTGGAGATCTTTGTTTACCAGTACGTAAGTGTGCTTCATCATAATTTTTACTGGATGTGTCATATTTATTTAGTCTTTAGTAATGGACACTAGCTGGGTGTGGTGTTACACACCTGTAATCCCAGTGCTTGGGAGACTGAAGCAGGAGAATCCCTGGTTGAGACTAGGCTCAGCAACTTGTGAGACCCTGTTTCAAAATAAAATAAATAAAAAGGGGTGAGGGTAGCTTGGAGATAGAATGGCCCAGAGTTCAATCCCCAGCCCTCCCTGCCCCCCCCCCCCCAAAAAAAAAAGATGGGCACTTAGATTATTATCATTTTTTTGGTATTTGAAATAATGTTGTAATAAATAAATCGTGTGTGTATACTTAAAATTTTACCTAAGAGTAAATCTATAGGATAAACTAAAATTCCCAGAAATGCAATCACCTGGTTCAAGAATATGTGTGTGTGTGTGTGTGTATGGTACTGGAGATTGAACCTAGAGGTATTCTACCTTCGAGCTACACCCCAGTCCGATTTTAATTATTTCTTATTTGGAAACAGGATCTTGCTAGGTTGATGAAAGTCTCACTACTTGCTGAGGCTGTCTTTGAACCTGAGATCCTTCTGTCTCAGCCTCCCAAGTACAGGGATTACAGGCATGTGCCACCACGCCCGGCCATTTTTAACTTTTAAGAACATTTTTATTTCTTTCCAACTTTTTCTCCATATCTTCTTCCATTTTTTTCAATTGAGCTGTTGGTCTTTATTTAAATTTTTTTTTTTTTTTTTTGGTACTGGGGATTGAACCCAGGGACATTCTGCCTCTGAATTACACCCCTAGTCCTATTTTTTATTCTTTATTTTGAAACAGGTCTCACTAAGTTGCGGAGGGCCTCACTAAGTAGCTGAGGCTGGTGGCAAACCCGAATCTTCCTATCTCAGCCTCCCAAGTACTGGGATTACAAGTGTGTGCCACGACGCATGGCTTAAATGGATTTTTAATGTCTCGTGTGTGTGTGTGTGTGTGTGTGTGTGTGTGTGTGTGTGTGTGTGTGTGTGTGTGTGTGTTGCTGGGGATTGAATCTAGGGGCATTCTACCTCTGAACTATACCCCCAACCCTATTTTATTTTTTATTTTGAAACAGGGTCTTGCTAAGTTGCTGAAGTCCTCACTAAATTGTTGAGTCTGGCTTTGAACCTGTGATCGATCCTCTTGTCTCAGTCTCCCAAGTACTGGGATTATAAGTGTGAGCCACCACATCTGCCTAATGTCTCTATTTATAATATGGAAAATAGCATTTTGTAGACTGGCCATAAACTTTGTGGTTTAAAAACAACCTAAATTTATTATCTTACAGTTTGTGTGGGTCAAGATCATATGCATATTACCTGGGCCCTTTGCTCAGGTCTCTCCAGGATTGGGCTACAATCTCATCTGATGTGCAGGGTCCTCTTCCAAGCTCACTACTTATTGAGTTAATTCCCTTTTTTGTGTATGACAGGTCCTCAGCTATTAAAGGCCACTCAGTGTCCTCTGCCATGTGGCCTCTCCATAGCCTGGCAATTTATTTCTTCAAAACTGGAAGGTGAAGGTTTTCTGACATCCAAACTGTCTTTTGAAGGGCTGACATGATCAATCCCCTGGGATAATCTCCCTTTGATTAATCTAGAGTCAACTAAGGAGGAGCATTAACCACATCTCCAAAATCACCTTACTTTTGAAACTGAATGAAGGGAAGTGTAATGGGCTAATGAACCTAATCATGGAATTGATATCCCATGATATTTACAGATCCTGCCTACACTCAAGGGGAGGGATGACACCAGGTGTGACCCCTCCACCCTAGTGGTCGTGGCAAAGGTAGGGACCATCTTAAAATTCTTACTTCAGATTGTCAATATATTTCCCCTCAGTTTGTTATTATCTTTTGACCTGCCTTTCCATTATTCTTTGCCCAATGCATAAACGTAAACATGTCATGGTAGAATATATTTTTTCTTTCATGGTTATTGATTTATTGTTTCTTCTTAAGTGGAAATATAATTCACTTGGCTTAAATTTAACCCTATTAAATATATATCTTTGATTTTTAGTATGTTTCTGAATTTGTACACCTATTACTACTATCTAATTCTAGAATATTTCTATAACCCCCAGAAGAAAATCTGAATCAATTAGCAGCAGCTCCCTATTCTCTTTTCCCCTTAGCCCTCTGGCAACCACTAATCTATTTTATGTATCTATTGATTTCTTTTATGAACATTTCATGAAAATGAAATCATAAAATATGTGGCCTTTTGTTTCTTGACTAGCAAGATGTTTTCAAAATTAATCCGTTACATATCATGAATCAGTAATTCATTCCTTTTCATGGTCTAGTTTCATATTTTGTTTACCCATTCATCAGTTGATGGACTTTGGAGTTACTGGATTTTAATCGCTGTTCTTTGGTCATTATGAACAGTAATACTACTGCAAACCTTGGTGTGTGAGTTTTTGTGTGGTCGTACGTTTCCAATGTTCTTGTCTATTTTTACTGTTGTCTTCACGGTGAGTGTGAAGTGACTGATTTGCATTGCCTCAAGACTAATGACATTAAGCATATTTTCTTATGCTCCTTGGCCAATTATATATCTTCTTTGGATAAATTTCTAGTTAAATGCTTCTTTGGGGTTATGTTTAAATGACCTTCTCTTCACCAAAATTACAAAAAAAATATTTGTCAGCCAACATGGTGGTGCATGACTCTAATCCCAGTATTTGGGAGGCTGAAATGGGAGGATTGCAAGTTCAAGACCAGTCTTGGAAATTTAGTGAGACCTTGTTTAAAAAAAAAAAAATGTTTGGGTGTGTAAATGAAAGAAACAGTGCCTCTGGGTTCAATTTCCAGTACATGGGTGGGGGAAACAATCTGAACTATTGGTTCAAAGCAATAAACTTTGCATCATGAGCATTAGCAACACATTTAAGTTTATACCTACTTAACTAACTTTCTAGTGATGTATATTAGATTATGCAATGAGTAGATTACAAAGTGGAAAGGCCCCAGGAAATGGGAATATATATACTGGTTATTGTACCCAGGGTCATTCTACTTCCAAGCTACACCCCTACCCCTTTTTGTTTTTAGTTTTAAAACAGTACCTCTCTGAATTGTTCAGGCCAGGTTCAAACCTGTAGTCCTCCTGTCTCAGCCTCCCAAGTATTAGGATTATGGTCATGTGCCAGTATACCCTACCCAGTTATATAATTTGAATGTATTAGTAGCCAGAATAAAAAGTGAAAGGAAAAATTATGATGAAATTGAAGAATTAGAGAGCCTTTCCCTGTACTATATTGATGGAAATAACATGGATAAGCAGAAAAAAAAGTAAGGGATCATCTCTTCTTTTGAATAACAGTAAGCCTGTACTTATTATTGTTACCACTAGATGGTGCACCCCGAAAGCAAACCATTTACAAGGGTTTCATCCCAAGTAGTTGTAGAGATGGTTTAGATTAATGAAATTTACATTTGAGGTTGTGAAAAACAGACTGCTCATATATCCTTGCTGTTTCATATTCAAATGTGATATTATTCCTAAATGTTTATCTGTGGTTCTGAGATTTGTATGTATTTGATTTGTATTTAACAAATGCAAGTTTTACAATCATATCTTTTGTTTCACAAACACTTCAAAATTCAAATGTTTAGCATCTAAGTGCACACTTCCTCCCAATGTGGCAGCTTCCTTATCATTCTCTGGCCTAGCTGATTGCACCGTTAGTCAATCATCATGCTGCCCAAGTAAACATACCTAGGTATCATTTTCTAATCCTCTTCCTCTTGACTTTTTTTTTCTTTGGTACTGGGGATTGAACTCAGGGGCATTCTACCTCCAAGCTGTACCCCCAGCCCTATTTTTTATTCTTTATTTTGAAACCGAGTCTCACTAAGTTGCGGAGTGCCTCACTAGGTAGCTGAGGCTGGCCGAGAACCTGGATACTCCGGTCTCAGCCTCCCGAATGCTGGGATTACAAGCATGCGCCACCACGCCCGGCTCCTCTTGACTTTCATATTATGTTTATTTGTTTTTGGTCAATTAATTCTATCCCTGCAATATCTCTTATATTTAACCCTTTATTTCTAGTGGTCCTGTTCTTGTTTATACATTAACTTTGTCCTGCTTCCTTTATGGTCTCTTGCTTCTCAGCTTTATTTGCTTCTCTCTATATTCTACTCTGTTTCCAGATTCATAATTTTTCAAATACAGATATGATGAACTCACTCATCTGGTTAATTTGGATTCCTCCCCATTTTAAAATTAAAGCTTAAAGCCAGGCGTGGTGGCGCATGTTTGTAATCCTAGTACTTGGGAGGCTGAGATAGAAGGATCACAGGTCGGCGGGCCAGCCTCAGCTACTTAGTGAGGCCCTCTGCAACTTAGTGAGACCCTGTTTCAAAGTAAAGAATAAAAAATAGGACTGAGGGTGTAGCTCAGAGGTACAGTGCCCCTGAGTTCAATCCCAAGTCCTGAAAAAAAAAATTAAATCCTTAGCTTTCTAAGAAAAACAAACATTTAATAAATACTTATATTTTAGGCTTTATGAAAAGATTGTTATAAGGTGGTACTTAAGATACCCTTTTTAAGTCAGGCATGGTGGCACATTCTTGTAATCCCAGTACTTGGGAGGCTAATACCATAGGATTTGAGTTCAAGGCTAGCCTCAGCTACTTAGTGAGGCCCTATTTCAAAATAAAGAATAAAACAGAACTGGGGGTGTAGCTTGGAAGTAGAATGCCCTTGAGTTCAATCCCCAGTAACACACACACACACACACACACACACACACACACACACGACACTCCTTTTACATTTATTGGTACATTGCAATTATACATTATAGTGAGGTTCAAAGTCACACAAACAAACAAGCACACAGGTCTTGGTGTGTTTCTCTGCCACTCACCCTAATTTGGCTATTGTGAATTACGCTGCTATGAACATGGATGTGTATGTATCACTATAGTATTGTGACTTTAATTCACTTAGAAAGATACTAAGGAGTGATATAGCTGAGTCTTATGGTGGTTCCATTTCCTAATCTTTTTGGGAAATGTCTGTTCAGTTCAATTGTCCATTTTTTATTGGGCTATTTATTTTTTTTAAAGCCTTAAGTTTTTAAAGTCCTTTGTATATTCTTTATACTAGTCCTCTATCAGAGGAGTAGCTGGCAAAGATCGCCCATTCTGTAGGCTCTCTTCTCAGACTCTTAATGGTTTCCTTTGCTGCACAGAATCTTTTCATTTTTATGGTTTCCCATTTATAGATTCTCAGTTTTATTTTCTGAGCTGTAGGAGTCTTGAGGAAGTCTTTACCAGTACCTATATGTTGGAGAGTTGGTTCTATGCCCTTCTCTAGTAATTGAAAAGTTTCTGATTTAATTTCTAGGTCTTTGATTCATCTTGACCTGACTCTTGTGCAGGGGGTCTATTTTCATTTTTCTACCTATAAATATCCAGTTTTCCTAGCACCACTTGTTGAAAGGCTATCTTTATTTGGGTTTGGTATCAAGGTGATACTGGCTTAAGGTAATGAGTTTGCACGTGTCCATCTATGTCATGGAAGAATTTGAGGAACATCGGGCCTAGTTCTTCTTTAAAAGTCTTGTAGAATTCAGCTGGGAATCCATCTGGTCCTGGACTTTTCTTTGTTGGAAGGCTCTTTATTGCTGCTTCAATCCCTTTGCTTATAATTGGTCTAAGTTTTCATCTGTTCTTCTTATCTAGAATTCTAACCATGAATGTATTCAACAAATATTTGTTGAGTGTTGTGTGTCAGATTTCTCGCTGCTGAGAGTAGAGTCATAAAAAAATAGAATTCTTCATAGAAATTACTTTTTTAGAGCCAGGCATGGTGGGGCACTCTTGTAATCCCAGTATTTAGGAGGCTGGGACAGGAGGATTGCAGGTTCAAAGCCAGCCTTGGCAACTTAGCGAGGCTTTCAGCAACCTGGTAAGACCCTGTTTCCAACTAAGATATTAGATCAGGCTGGGGATGTAGTTTGGAGGAAGAATACTGCTGGGTTCAATCCGCAGTACCAAGTGGGAAAGAAAAATAAATGAGAAATAACTAACATGAGTATAACTTCAGTCCTGTGCATTTGGCTGCATAGGCTGTGCAGGTCTGGACTCTAGGGGGTGCCATTCACTCAAATGTGAGTGGTACAGCCTGAAGTTTCTTATCTCTGAGATCCTGGTGACAGTGGCTAATAGGAAAATAAGGTAGGGGAGGAGAGAAAATGATTTTTTAGGGGGAGGGAGCAACTAATAATTTTAAGTAAGGAGTTTCGGAAGCCCTCGTTTAACATTGAGGCTTGAAGGAGATTAGGAAATAAGCCATATCTGAGGGATTATGCCCAAATTCTTAAGTGAGGATACATCTTGGAATGTCTGCCCAAATCTCATTTTTTCTTGAAGCCCAACTCAAGTGTCCCTACTTAAATAAGAATTCTTCCTGTATTTTATCCAGCAAGAATTGTATTTTTGCTTCTAAAAGACATCTTTATTAAAGCACTTACCACCATATAACCTTCAGCACACTTGTCAGCATTTCCTTCTATCTTACTGAATGTTGAGGGCCTAGTGTGGGTTCTAGAAATAATAAGCACTCAGTGCCCCCCCCCCCATCTCTAGTGTTCTATTGTTTCTCAGAAACTTTTAATGCTGATGAGGCATTTTAAGTGCTTTAGCACATTTTTATGGAAATTCGTATGCCTTTGACTTGTCACATGTTAGCATCACTCTAAAGAATTTGCTTGAATAAGCTGTGCGTGGTGGCCCATGCTTGTAATCCCAGCATTTGGGAGGCTGAGACTGGAGAATCTGGGTTCGAGGCCAGTCTCAGCTACCCAGTGAGGCACTCCGCAACTTAGTGAGAGCCTGTTTCAAAATAAAGAATAAAAAATAGGACTGGGGTATAACTCGGAGGTAGAATGCCCCTGAGTTCAATCCCCAGTACTGCAAAAAAAAAAAAAAAAAAAGAATTTGCTTGAATATCTTCTATTTTTATTTTCCATGTTCTTCTATTTTGGGGCAGACTGACCTATGTCCTAGTTCATTACAGCTAGTCCTGGCATATATATATATATATGGAACATACATACTCTATGTTGTCCCAGCATAATTATTATTAAGAGCACCTTTTCACTCTAAAAAGTATTCTGGTGTGGACAATATATTGCATGGTTCCCTTAGTCTTCTTAGAGGCTTTCTATGAAGAAATAGGGAAAATGCTGCACAGTACTTGTTAGATTTATTGAAAGTTCCCAACGGAACTGTATTCGCAGCAAATATTATTTCAGTTACTTAATCTACAATATTTATTGAGTATATACTTTATAACACTAGTTTATGTTGAGGAATACAAAAAAAGATGTTCTATGCCATAAAATTTATAATCTAATAAGTATGTCAAGATTAATAATGTAGTTATGTAAAGATGAATATTTCAAACTAGTAAAACAGATGTAACAAAAATAATTTAGAAATGAATCAAAAAGTCAGAGAAGTAAGTGCACAAATTTAAGTGATGGAACCAAATACAACAATTTAGGGAAGGTTTTGTAGATTTGTTAAAACTTGAACAGAATTTTAATGTAGAAATTTTGAAGACAGAAGATACAGCATGGTATCAAAATAGTAGGAAAGAAGTTCTTTCCCTTTCTTTTTTTATTTTATTTTTTGGTACTATAGATTAAACTCAGGGGCATCCTACCTCTTTTTTTTTTTTTTTTTTTTTTTTTTTTTTGCGGTACTGGGGATTGAACTCAGGGGCATTCTACCTCTGAGCTATACCCCCAGCCCTATTTTTTATTCTTTATTTTGAAACCTAGTCTCACTAAGTTGTGGAGTGCCTCACTAGGTAGCTGAGGCTGGCCTCGAACCCGGATCCTCCGGTCTCAGCCTCCCGAATGCTGGGATTACAAACGTGCGCCACCACGCCCGGCGGCATCCTACCTCTGAGCTACATCCCCAACCTTAATTAATTAATTAGGTATCCTACTACCATTAATTAATTAACTAAACATAGGGGCATTCTATTTCTGGGTTACACCCCAGCCCTATATTATTCTTTGCTTTGAAACAGGGTCTCACTAAGAATATCAGTAATGAATCTGTGATCTTCCTGTCTCAGCCTCCCAAGTGCTGGGATTGCAGGTGTGCCCCACCATGCTCAGCTTATTTTTTATTTTTAAGTTACCACATGCTGGCCTTGAACCTGCAATTCTTCTGTCTCACCCTCCCAGGTACTGGGATTACAGGCGTGCCCTACCATGCCCAATTTATCAGTGTTTCTTCTACCACTCTCATTTTGTTTGACTTTGTTTCTCTGGTGCAGTGAGTTTTGTTAATCACATTTACTAGTTTATGGCACTTCATCGATCTATGTAGGCTTCTGCTGTTGTGTTTTCCTCCCTAAAAATGTATCTCTGCATAATATATAATGTGTATGTATGTGTTTTAATTACATTAAATGACACAATGTTTTAGGTCTTACATTTTAAAAAATTTATTCACATAGGAATAACAGTTTATTGTTCCAGACTTCTGCATTAAACTCTGTGGTAGACAGAATAATGGTCCCCACATCCTGATCTTTGGAACCTGTGAATATGTTGACCTTTCATGGCAAAGAGACTTTGTAGGATGTTACCAGGGTATGGACCTTGAGATGGGGAGATTATTCTGGATTATCTGTGTAGGTCCCGTCAAGTCACATGAAGTTAAAACTGAAGAACGTCTTTCTTGGCTTGATAAGCAATCAGAAGGAAGAAAGAAAAAAAGTTCAAAACAGGAGAGAGACTTGACTGATCATTGTCAAGTGTGAAGAAGGGGGAAGGAACTATGAGTTAAAGATAACAGAATCCTGTATGCTGATCTCCATAGCATCCAACCTCCTGAAGCTGGGAACCATCTTCACTTTATAGCCAGCAAGAAAATCCTGGGGACCTTGGTCCTACATTCCCAAGGAATTGAATTCTGCCAACTACTTGAGTCAGCAAAAGTGAATTCTCTCTTTAAACATCCCATAAGGGAACTTAACTAATGCTTCCATTACATAATTTAATGAACTTTCATCAGATGTCTGACCTACAGAAGTGTAAGATAACAAACTGGTGTTTTTATACTCCTACATTCAGGACAATTTTTATTTTTGTTTTTATATATTTTTTGTGGTACTTCCAAGTTACACTCCCATCTTGATTTTATTTCTTATTTGGAAACGGTCTCCCGGGGTTGCTGAGAGCCTCACTAAGTTGCTGAGGCTGGCTTTGAATCTGTGACCCTCCTGTCTCAGCCTCCCAAGTACTGGGATTACAGGTGTGTGCCAGTGTGCCTGGTTTAGGGGCAATTTGTTACATTAACAATAGAAAACAAACACACACATACTCCCTAGTATGTATCTGTAGAACTTTATTTTTAAATTCTAGTAGTGATGGACAATCTAAACTATGCCAGTAGTCTTCATTTTTACAATGACTCATTGAACTTATACATGTCTCCTTTGAACTATACAAGACTGTCTGTAGTATTTATGTTTATGTATACTTTATTTCACTAGCTCTGGTTTCAAGAATGGCCCTATCCATACTCCTGTTTGGAGTACTTGAGGATTTGTGCTTCCTCATATCATAACTAATATTTGCTCTTATTAAGACTTTTTCTTTTTGTCTACTTGGCAGATATGAGGGGATAGTTTAATTTTAATTTGCAATTTCTTGGTTATGTTGAGCGCAAGCATCCCTTTATATACATAGTAGCTATTTGAGTTACCTTTACTGTAAATTGTTTATTTATGTCACTTGCCCCATTGGGGAAAAAATAGCAACCCATCATCACTACAATGTTACATAGAAATGTGAGAATGATATCTTTTTCTTGTTTCAAATCTTATTGCATTGAGTTTTTCCACAATCAAATGTGATGTTAGCTATAGATTTTTCATAGATATACTTTATCAGATTGAAGGAATTCTATTACTAGTTTGCCAAGAATTTTAATCATGAATAGAGGTGAAATTTTGTTAATTGCTTTTTCTGCTTCTAATTTTATACTTTTATTGGTATATTGTAATTATGCATTTAAATGATGCAAATATACATGTACATAGCACTTGATGTGTTTTCCTCTAGATTCTACCCCATTTCCTCCTCCCCATACATATTAATGAGATTGGTAGTGATACTTTCATATATGGACATAGCATTATTTGAACTCTTTTTTTCAGTAGTTCTTCTTTTCCCCTTCAATACCTCCCTAGGTTCCCAGTCCTCTTCCACTATTCTACTGGTCTCTCTTCTCAATTGTGTAAAGTCTGTTTCATTTTCTATTTTCTCTCCAGCTTCCACATGAGAAAACATATGACCCTTGACCTTTTGCGACTGGCTGATCTCACTTAGCATAGTATTTTCTAGATCTATCTGTTTTCCTTCAAATGGCATAATTTTGCTTTTCTTTATGGCTGAGTAAAATTCAAGTGTGTGTCTATACCACATTTTTGTTATCCATTAATCTGTTGATAGACACCTAGGTTGGTTCCGTAATTTGGCTATTGTGAATTACGTTGCTATAAAACATGGATATGCATGTATCATTATAGTAATTTGACTTTAATTATTTTGGAAAGATATTAAGGAGTGGTGTAGCCAGGTGATATGGTGATTCTATTTCTAGTCTTTGAGGAAGCTGCATACTGATATCCATGGTTTTACTAATTTTTAGTCCCACCAAAATTAGTGGGACTGAAAATTAGTGTATAAGAGTTCTTATCCCCTACATCCTTGCCAGCATTTATCATTATTTGTATTGTTGATTATTGCTCTTCTAACTAGAGTTAGATGGAATCTCAGTGTAGTTTTGATTTGCATTTCTCTGATTACTAATGATATTGAACATTTTTCATATATTTATTGGCTATTTATATGTATTCATTTTTTTTTTTTTTTTTTTTGCAGTACTGGAGATTGAACTCAGGGGCGTTCTACCTCCGAGCTATACCCCCAGCCCTATTTTTTATTCTTTATTTTGAAACCGAGTCTCACTAAGTTGCGGAGTGCCTCACTAGGTAGCTGAGGCTGGCCGCGAACCCGGATCCTCTGGTCTCAGCCTCCCGAATGCTGGGATTACAAGCGTGCGCCACCATGCCCGGCTTATATGTATTCATTTTTAAATATGCTTTTATTGGTGCATTATAGTTTCACATCATAATGTATATCATGTTGACAGTGACAAACAAGCACTTAGCAGTTGGTGGCCCATATTTCTTCTTTTGAGAAGTGTTCTGACTCTATTGATACCATGGTTTTACTTCTTTAGTCTCTTTCTGTGGTTAATTTCACTGATTATTTTAAAATGTTATACCAATGTTGCATTCCTGGTTTAGCCCTCTCAGTCATGATGATATTATTCTTTTTATATATTGCTGGAGTTGATTTAATTTGTTAGAGAACTTTAAAAATATATGTTCATGAGAGATTTTGTTAAGTAGAAATGCTGATCTCATGAGTTAGGAAGCAATCTTCTCTCTTCAATATTTTGCAAGGGATTGTGTAGAAGCATTATTTCTCTTTAAGTGTTTGGAATAATTTGCCTCTGGTGACATTTAGGCTTAGAGTTTTCTTGTAGCTAGATTTTTTTAAAAACTGAATTTAATTTCTTCAATGGATATCTTCTTATTTATTTTTGAGCATATGGACTTTTTTTTTTTTTTTTTTGCAGTACTGGGGATGGAGCCCAGGGGAATTCTACCTCAGAGTTACACCCCCAGCCCTATTTTTTATTCTTTATTTTGGAACAGGGTCACACTAAGTTGTGGAGGCCTCATTAAGTATCTGAGGCTGGCCATGAACCTGCCACCTCCTGTCTCAGCCTCCCAAGTACTGGGATTATTATGTGTGTGCCACATGCCTGGGTATATGTTTTTTTTATTTTCTTTCTTTCTTTTTTTTTTTTTATAACTGCCGTGTGATAAACCATAGTATCTATATTCATTCTGGGGATGTCTCACTAATCATTTGAAAAACATTCTTTCTTTTCCTTTTAAAATTCCGGTGCTATGGTTTAGATCTAGAACCCCAGCCCCCGCCAAGTTCATTTGGTAGACAGTGCAGCAGTGTCCAGAGGTGGGCCTTTTAGGCACTGATTGGATCATAAATGGATTAATCCATGAGCTTCATTACTGAATGGACTGCTGGGAGGAGGAACCTAGTTGGAGGAAGTAGGTCACTGGGGGTGTACCCTTGAAGTGTTTATCTTCTCCCTGGTCTCTTCCTCTCTTTTTGCTTCTTGGATGCGAGGAGTGCAACAGCTTTCATCTGCGTGCCCTTCTGCCATGACTTTTCTGTCTTGGAGCCGGCTGACCATGGGATGAATCCTCTGAAACCATGAGCCAAAATAAATCTTTCTTCCTCTCAGTTGTTCTTGTTGGGTATTTTGGTCACAGTGATGAAAAGTTAACTAACACAGCCAGAGACAGAATAAGATGTTTTGATTTTATTATTTTCCATGTCCCATTCTAGCTTATATCTTAGACCCGTTTCATTCTAATTTCAGCTCACCTTTATATATACAAGAGCTTTGGTAATAATTTCTGTGATCATTCCTCTGTGTCTTTGTCTGGAGTTGGTTACTTTTTCTATTCATTCAGAGACATTCAATTATAATTATTTTTCTTTGATTTATAGAAGTTTTGCCTTTTAGTTAACTGTTCGCTTTTTTGTTCTTCCTATTTATTTTTATACTTTTATTTGTACATTATAGTCTCACATCAAATGTAAATCATGTTGATGGTGACCTACATGCACACAGCACTTGGTGCCCCTCCCATCTCCTCCTTTCCCCATACAGAGTACTGAGATTGACATTGATATTTTCACATATGTATACAAAGCTGATGGTAGCAATTTCTTCAACGAACCCCACTCCACCCCTCCCCTTCTCTTAGACTACCTCCCCAGTTCCACTGAGATTTCTTCTCCATTATCTGGAGTCCAGAGAAGCTTTAATCCATGTCCTTTAGAGTATGTCTTGATAAGGTTGTTCACTTTTGAGATATGCTTCAACTATTATAAGCCAATACCCACTCTCCTTTTCAGTAATATTTAATTGTCTGAGAATCTACTTATTACTTATTGGCAGTAGAAGTGTTGCTATATCCATGGTAGGGGCGTGTCTGCACAGTGACCATGAGAGTGTATTGCTTCTGGTTCAGCTTCTATGGCAACATTAATGCTAGACACTAACTTCTGGCATTAATGTTGCCACTTTTCCCACTCACACTTTGGGTCTTCTAGTACATAGCAGTGAAACAGTTCTTGTATTGTTCAAGGATATAATAGATGCGGGCCACAAAATTAGGCCATCATACTGAGGTGTGGCAGGGGTAGGGGCTGGTGAATGTAGATATGTTTATTTAGATCTTTTAGTAAAAGAATCAAAGTGGTAGTACATGAAACTGATTTGAGGACAATCTCTTCTTCATTTGGTTTACTGTATGCTTTCCTTTTGTATAGGTCATGTGCTACGACAGGTCTGGGATGAACCTGTTGGGAAATATCTTTTGGAAAATCAAAGGGAAGGAAGTATGAGACTCAGGAGCAGCCACTAGATTTGTCTCATCTGGTACTGAAACTTAAAGAGCAAGAGTAGTTTCTTTGAGGTTTATACAGGTCTAGCCATCTCACTATAGTTAAAAACCAAACAACAACAACAACAACACAAACAAAGTAGCCAGATGTGGTGGCCATAATCTCAGTACTTGGGAGATTGAGTCAGGAGGATCATAGGTTTGAAGCCAGCCTCAGCAACTTTGAGGCCCTCAGCAACTCAGTGAGACCCAGTTTCAAAATAAAATAGATCTGGGAGTGTAGCCTGGAGGTAGAATGCCCCTGTTTTCAATTCCTAGTGCCAACCCTTCCACAAAACAAAACTCTTTTTTTTTTTTTGCAGTACTGGGGATTAAACTCGGGGGCATTCTACCTCCAAGCTATACCCCCAGCCCTATTTTTTATTCTTTATTTTGAAACAGGGTCTCACTAGGTTGCAGAGTGCCTCGCTAGGTAGCTGAGACTGGCCAAGAACCTGGATCCTCAGGTCTCAGCCTCCCAAATGCTGGGATTACAAGCATGTGCCACCGCGCCCGACAATGACAAAACTCTTAAAAAACAAAAACAAACAAACAGGGCGTTGGAGTGAAAACTGTAAATAAAGATAAATTTTCTTATTTCCTATCTTTAATTGCTCAAGATCTAGGCATTTAAATTTATCCATCCATGACATGAATTCAGCATCACGGAGGAGCCTTTGAGTATTTTTATGTTCATTGACGCTGAAGCATCTGCGCTAGTGTTCTCTGCTTCCCTGCTTGTTACTATACATAAACTGTCCCTTCTTAAACTGTCTACAGAACCTACCTATTTTTATCTACTCAAGGACATAGCTCCTAAAATTCTCTGAAATAAAGTATGTGATTGGGTAGGGAATATGTAAATATTTACAAAAATAATTATCATAGCTTAAAAATTCAAACTAAAAGGTATGAAAAGCTGGATAACTTGGATAATTTCCATAATTTAAAATTTGTATTGGGGGCTATACTGCTTATTTCTTTTAAAATATTCATATTACTTCCAGAAAGTAAATTTTCTTATCTTTTTGCATGTTTCAAATGTAAGAGGCACCTTAAATTGTAAGTGGTTCTTAAATTTTTAGTCTTGGGTCTCTTTAGAATCTTAAAATGGTTGAGAACTTAAGGTAACTTTTTATGATTATATTTATTAATATTTACCATATTAGAAATGAAAACAGAAAGATAAAAATATATATTTGTTGATTTTAAAATAACAGTAAACCTGCTGCACAATAACTAACCATATCTAGTGGGTAAGAATTCTAATTTGATACGCAGTGAATCTTACCCTTCCCTCATGTATGTATAGAACCTGTGACTTCCTTCTAGGTAGTAGAGTATGGTGAAGATAAAGGGATAATCAATTACATGCTGACATTACATTATGTAAGAGTACATCTTAGAGTGGAACAAGACATTCTTCTGCTGGTTTTGAAGAAGTAAAGTACCTGTTTCAAAAAGGCTGTGGTGTGGCTCCCTAGGAGGCCACTAGAAGCTGAGTAGCTATGGCTGACAGTCAGCAGGCAAGTGGGGAACTCAATCCTAGGTCCACAAGAAACTAAAGTCTGCCAATAATCACTTGAGCTTGAAAAAGAATCCTTAATTCTAAAAAAGAAACATAAGCTAGCTGATGCCTGTCAGTCTCAACTTGTGAGACCCTGAGCAGAGGACCCATTAAAACCATGACTGAAGTTGTGACCTATAGAAACTGTAAGATAATAAATGTATGTTTTTTAAGCTACTAAAACAGCAATGATTTCTTTCACAACAATAGAAACTTTATATAGCCTATTTTAAGAAAGCAAATGAAAAAAAATTTAATGAGAAAGGTACCATTATTATTATTCTATGCTTTTGGGGAATTCCTTTAATGTCTGATTTAATAGAAGACACTTTCTTTGTTCAGTATCTTGAGATAGCACACATGGTTTAGTCTCTGAAAACTGCACTGTACACCCATGGGAAAATGAAAGCCCCCAAAAGCAAATAACATTTTAGTATTATGAAAACAGGGTTGACCCAGCAGATGCTCTGGAAAGGAGTTGGGGTCCCTGCTGAGGACACTGGATCACACTTTTGAGAACTGCTAGTTGTTGGATTAAATTTTTAGTAGTTTCCTCCTCTGCTAAGAATAGACCATTTAATTGTATATGGCCAGGATTATATAAGGTAACCTAAACTAGATGAAACTCTTGTCTCTCTTGCCTATTTTCCATTTGATTTCTGCTTTTGTCATTGAGTTTGTCTATGTAACTTATTCTCTGTGCTCCTCATGGTAAACAAATACAAAAGATACCTTGCCAACTCTACTTTCCAGGAGGAATAGGCAGGAGCATGTTTAATATGTAGTGGATTGGGACAAGGTTTTCTTTGAAATGATCATGGCAGGTTTGGACTGTAGTATTTTCCTGCAAGGTGCTTTTGCCATTGAGAAATTTAGTTTAAAACTCAGGAGGAGATTTTAAACTGTATTTTCTCATTTTAAAGAAATTTATAGAAGTTGTCTCATTAAAATTATGTATATTTTTATGTAGTATGTTTATGTATATGCAATATTTAATAATTTAACTAGTGCTTATTTCTCTTAAGTGGTTTTGTTTTAATCTTGTGTGATCACTTCTACCTCTAGGAATTCTGGAGAATTAATTAGTTCCATGAATCTCAAGATAACTCAATACATGATAAATTGTTCTTGTCCTAAGATTTGGGATGCCATTTATTGTTAAAAATAACATGGAATTGTGTGGATTTCTTCTTTAGTAATCTCTGGCCACTCTAGTTTCTTCTAACTAAGAACCAATGTTGTTGTTACCTACTATCAACTATTTTTATTTCTGTAATATACACCTAAAAGTTGCATATATAAATGTATATTATTTGACACAGTTGGAAGTCTTGAGGTTGATTTGGAACTTTTTGACTGGAAAGAAGTTCTTTCAACGTTGGTTTGAAGGTTATTTGTAGCATAGTTCTCACTGTGCTTACCTAATTACACAGTGCTTGAACTGGAAAATTAAACTTAAGCATGATCTCCAGCTCCCTACAAATGTAACCTTCTTCCATTTTTTCTTTTCATTTCTTCTTTCTTATATTTCCACCAAATCATTTTTGGTTGTCTATTTCTTAGGTGCTAGCTTTCAACTTATTTTTCTTGTTAATATTTTCAAATTCTTAAATATTCTATTTATCCAGTTTCTTTAACCACTTTAGGGTCCTTTCCTATGCATAGGACTTGATCTGTGTTGATATAGCAGGATTAATACATTTTAGTTATATTTCTCAGAAAAAGTTTACAACATTTTTTCATACAACTAATGTGGCAGGACTAGAGTACAGGGAGTCAGTATTGTGGCACAAAATGACTTTTTCACATCTGTGATGTATCTGAAACTCATATGAATTGTTTGACACAGTTAAAAGTTTCAAGGTGACTTCCAGGAAGATGGCGACGGAGTGAGACACGTCTCAAGAGCCGCTGTGAGCTCGATTCAAATCAGTCGTGGATCCAGCTTTTTGAAAGAAGAAAAAAAAGCAACAAAAAGGTGAAAAACGCTGCGAAAACTGGAATACAGCTGAGCAGAACCCAGAAGGCCGACCAGGGAGAGCAAAGAAGCCCGTCTCCGCGGCCCCGGCGCC